>SJJU01005689.1:0-10237 GCA_012932125.1 Conopomorpha cramerella | reverse complement strand
AAATACGCTGTAATAGGGAACAGGATATACTGCGGGTCACACTACCATGGTACATTTTCTACTAAAGGTGAAAGTTTGTTTGGCTGGATGTTTTTACAATTTATCCTGAAATTCTCACGGGAAAGAGGTTTTTACATTTGTGATTTAACAGACAGTATGCAAGAAAATGTCAATATAGGCCTCTCCAATTACACGCCACTGTATATTAGAAACTACGAAACGAATTTTAATGCGGTTTTTTAATAGATAAAGTGATTTTAGAGGAAGGTTTAAATGTTTAATACATACATATAATACAAGGAAAATTTTGTTTATAATGTAGGTATATAGGCAAAACAACGTTTGCCAGGTCATCTAAACAATTAAAAGTACCTACATTCTTTTTTTTTAATTTCTATAATTACGTTTTACTCTTTATCACAGACATTTTACACTAAGAAGGTGATCAGCAAGATGCTGAACTACGACACTTGGTGGCACAAGGTCAACGCCCTCTTCAACAGGTCGAGCTGGCAGCCCGGACAATACGTGAAGTTCAAGGATCTGAAGGAGGACGTGAGTAGACGTAACAATATTATGTCAGCTTATCTATACATACATTCTGAAGTGGAAAGATTTGTAGTTTTGGTTGTATGTTTGTACCGAACAAACACAAAAACAACTATACAGACAATGTTATTCCGAAATTTCCACGGAAATGGAATAAACCGTGAGCCTATATCTATGGTCCCTATTAAGAAAGTATGATCTACAAAACGGAACATATTCAGGAGAGAATATAGATGTTAGTTTTGGATATTAAAACTAAACTACTTGTTTTACATATTTCAAAGTTACAACAGCTTATAATATCTTCTATCTTTACGTGATATAATATACGTATAAGTATATAGATCTTAATATCGCCAGAAAGGTACATATTCCTAAAATTGCACTACCGACATTTTTTATTGGGACCATCGATATGCCTCACGGCATAGCTATATGTATAGTAGGTACAAATATCGTATACATAATAATTTAACGTATAATTAAAAACGTTGGCGAACTTCGTGAAAGTCACCCACTCTATGACACCAAACAGCTTTTCCAAATAAACCCTTTTTATAAAACCGAATAGGAAATTGCTCTTCCAACAAACTTACCGGCCATGTTGCATGACTTCATGTAACTTTTATTCCATTTCCGCGTATGCATCCCAGCGGAGTTACAGAGATTATTGCTCACCGTTCATCGTGATTCTATTCCTTGCTTCCTAGAAAATTCATATTAGGTACATCTGTTCCTATACAGAATTACTGTCTTTATTCTTCGGAGACTTAACCACCACCACCACTGTGACTCCTATAGCCAGGTCCTACATCAGCAACGACATTAAAACAGAGCTCAAACAATGATGACTTGTGACTTTGTGGTTGGTTTTGGTCCAGCAACGTAGCGACGCGGTTAAGAATGACTTTAATAAACGCTTTATATACGTAAATATGCACATACATCATACTCACGTCGAAATAGGGATGGACAGGATCAAAAGGATCCTTCGGCCGCATTTAGCATATTAAGGAGTAACGTCAATATGGGCCTTCAGTTAGAAGTTGCTAGGTCATAGCCTGAATAAACCTAAATATCCAGGTCCCATAGTTGGCTATTACGACATTCCAGGAAAAAAGGCAGCTGATGCATTATTTTTACATCCCAGATCAGAATGGGATAATATAAATATATAACCTATAATATAAAAATGAATCCAAAATTAGTTGCTAAGCGAATAACTAAACAACGCCCAAACTAATTTAGATAAATTCTTTTTTTTAATGTTCTTTAAATAAGTCCAAGGATGGCTTTTCACGGCCAAAAAAAATCAAATAATGATCGGGTCTGTATTTCTTCCCATACACACTGTACAAAGGCGACTTCCTACTTCAAAATAAATATTTTCCGGTGCAGCTAGTGTCAAATAGCTATATATAAAAGTTTCCAATGTTGCAAACAAATTTATTAAAATTAAATTAAAAAACATATTTTTTCAGGGATAATTCCCATGGCACACTTACGACTGTACTTTAGCATCACGTCCCTGTGGTTCCCGCGCCAATATTTAATTTCTACCAATAAATAAATTCCTTTCAGATGAAATTCGCCAAACGAATCTCTCAAATGTGCAGAAAGTCACGGTCTGTTTGCAACCAATGAAATGGAATGAGAAGTCGAAGCTGTAGGATTTTTCATTAAGCGTACCATGTAGTAATGACTTACATTTATAAGGATATCATTGTTTTCATGTTTAGTAATTGATGCGAGCGTGATAAAGAAGTTCCATCTCTATGAAGTAAATTTTTTCAATCGTGTTTGAAAACAAAGTAAAAACTTAGTAAAATTACATACCAACATACCCGGCACGCCTGTCTCCCACAGGGGTAGGCAGATCTCCATTTCTCACGTTCCCGACATACCCCTTTAGCTTCATGTACATTCATAAGCCTTTTCATGATTACCGGTTTTCGGTACATTTCACGCCACCTTCCGCCAGGACCTATCTGGGTTCTTCTTGGGTGACCTCTACTCACCCGGTCCATTACATCACTTTCGTGTATGTAATCTATTTCGTTAATCGACTTTCATCCATCCTCTTTATATGCCCAAACCACCGAAGCATTTCCTTTTCAATCTTGGTCGTGACATTTTCTTTCAAAATAATAAGGTACATTACTTTACAATCAGTAGATAACCTTTAGCAAGATAATAAGATTAGGAAGCATAATTTGACAGATACTATGACATGACCACGAATCAAACTAATGAATGGTACATTTCGTTTCTGTTTACAACAATCAATAAAAACATGATTGAGTTGTGGTAACTTCAATCAATTGGATTTTGCGAAGAGACAGGTCAACAAACATTGGTCATCTCGTTTGATTTTAGAATCGACTCAGCGAAAGAATTTTCTGAATGATTTATTCAATCGGGAAAATGTTTCTCTGCAGCAATAACTGCATCACAAAAAGACTAAATGGATCGTGGCTTCAACGACCTGGAAAAAAGTTTAAAAGTTTTTTTTTTTCACGTATACTCAACGCAAAATTGAAACGTGAATTATTAATACGACGATGGGATCGTTTTTTTATGCTTCCAGTTGAAGTGTCTTTTAAGAGATGAAGGATTTTATGTATTTTTGGCAGAATAGCAATATACTGAGGCAATATTCATAGCTTGGGACCGCTTCTTTGATTGCGTGAAACTTTTAGATAAAAATGTCTATTGGAGTAAGAGGTAGAATTCTGTTACACTATGCATGAACTGGTTACGAACGGGTAACCTTTTAATTCCAAGTGCATCCGTAGATAATCAAGGCGCTTCTCCGCGGTGGTCCTCTATATTTTATCTAGTTGATCTAGTATAATGGTAGGTATTTCAAAATAAAATTAGCTTGAAACGACGCTACGAACCGCTAGTTTCAAAAGACACAATGTTTTAAGAATTCTTTGGAAACGTGATAAGAAATTGTAACACGTTGTCGCATACCACACAAAAAAAATGAAACGCTGATTCATCTTCAAATTTATATCTGCCTAAAACAGCAGCAGACAGATTCAAAAGAAACCTATAAAAACCTTAATAAACATAGCTATAGTTTTTTTTATCACTATCCGGCTATTTGTCTTCATTTAACTGAGTATAAGTATGCCCTGGGAGAGGTCCATATCCAGCAGTGGAATTCAATGCACTGACACAATGAGAATGCTCGGAACGTGCTTGTATCGGCATGAACTTAGGTCACACAAACACTTTCTCATCATCATCACCATCAACCCAAATCCGTGCCGCAGCTCTCTAATTGCACGCCACTGTGATTTGTTTTCGGCTTCTCGCATCCATTTTCACATCCATCAGTCCAAGATGGACTGATCATTTACGCAAAATGCTGGGGGCGTTCTACACTAATTTTCCAAAAACTTCTCGGTCTCTTTTTTTAACACTTTATGAAATATGAAAAACCCTCGCATTAATTACAAGTACCGAGTTATTAAAGTTACTAAAATTATTTCAGCCCACGGTTCACTACCGCGTGAAGTACGACGTGGTATTGCCGAAATGGTGCACGGCGTATGTCCTCACACACTACTCGCTGGTACTCTTCGGTTTCTACAAGCTGTTCCTTGTGCATTTGGTAAGTGGTGAATATTATCCAGGTTAAATACGGGACAGAAGTCCAACTGCTCTGTCCACATCAGCAATTGATTAACGAACTTTTCTATTAGAGTCAGGGAAATGTTGAAACTCATATGAATGTTATTAGATCTTACGGTAAATTTTTTAGATAGATAATTTAACCACTCTACCTTAGTGATGTTTCACCGTACATACGCTCAAGTTGTTAGACCCTTATGGGGTCGACAGAATCTTCGGAGACCTATATTTCTTTGGTTTTAAAATTGTACTCAGGTCGAAAAGATATAATTACGTACTTCATTGATAACTGAACATCAGGTAGTTATTAAAGATTAAACAACGTTTCACTTTTATTTGTATACTTTTATATTCAAAGCGAGGTAATCAAAGACAATCGCTAAGCACATACCTACTATTTACAAAACGTAACCTTTGTAGTTATAGGGTCCACACATCTTGTGATATGCCGATATATCACCGCATGAAGGTTGCGTAGCATACATATTAAGATAATTAGAGAGTCTTGAATAAGAGACCCATTTAATAAACGCCTAGTATAGCCAAGTCTCGTACCCACAACAGATTCAGGTATCCAACAACTAAGCTAGCGGTTACTTTTTGTTCTTGCATAGAACTGCGGTATCGATTTAACAAGATTGTACACACAAAACTCTACGTAAACCATAAAATTCATACCTTCGAGTGCCTTTAAATTATGTAATGTAGATTTATATAATATATGTTTGCCGCTAGATTTCTATTCTAAATATTTAGGCGCCGCTGTTCGATACATTAGAATAATAATATGCAATTGGTAGCCGGTTATTTCGTACTTCTATCCACCTCTGATGACGTGCGAAACGAGTGAGTTAGAACCAGAACATGATGTCGAATGACCTAAGTAAATTATAAAGTTAAATCTATCTGCATCATATCATATTGATAACACCTGAAAATAAGTAGCAAAATGATTGACGTAAGATACCTTTTTTCCCCGTTTCAAAGCTTAATATTATTAATACACATTTCAGTACTTATATTATGCCTGCACAAAATATTTATAGCGCTAAAATACATAGAAAAAGGTAGTTAAATGAATGCGAAATACAACCAGATTTTTCTTTCACTTTAGGGACCCGTTAGATCGAAACAAAAGTTTTCTGCTTGTCAGTGTACAGCTGCAGATCAAATAACACAGCGGCTTTACTTGGCCTCGATCTGCTTTATTTCTTTTTCTTTATAAACTTAAGCTTATACCGGCCAGTGTATCTGCGGTCGTCATTCAAACTGTCAGTACTCCAGTAAAAGTTTTATCTTTGCCTCTTCGAGCACGATACTGAATACTACACGTAATCCGTTCGAAACTCAACCTTTGCACATTAAAATAAAGCTTGATTCGCAATAGATGATCTTTGTATTCAAATGCTAATAGGCTGAACGTAGCCGTGACTGTTCTGGAAAATCATTTCATATCTCTCTCGACTTTTGAATGGCACGATTGTACTTGAGAGGTAGTCTAGACCAGAAGTTTAGAATTTTGTTTAAGTACTTTTTGTATTTCGTTCTCAGTTTTCAGAGCAAAACGAGATTTAAAGAGGTTTATAATAGCGACGAATATGTTTAGAAGACTTATTTTTGCGAGAACCAAACCTATTCAGAATAGCACGAAATGTATCAAATTCTGCATAATTTCAAGGGTTCGATCTTTGTTATTCTGTTAAAAACCAGAAAGTACATATTTTTATTTTCACTCCAGTCCCTAATTCCAAGTACGGGTAGACAGAAACGTTGGAGAACGTGATTTTTCCCATGTCACTTTTGCCTGACAGATGGGTTTTATATGGACAAATATAGTACTGGTTAGGTCGACTGTAGACTGGATAGGTCGTCTGCCCATTGGGCGGCCTCGTAGCTACCAAGGATATCCTTTAGAACCGTGTCATTATTTGTATATCCAAAACCAGTAAAATTCAATTTATGTTTTGAAATAACATTTCTTTTTCCAGGGTCTATCTCCGTTGACTGTTCTCCTGTTCGTATCGTTCATCATCGGTTCGCTGACTGTCTTTGGCATGATCATGGACAACTCGCCTTTGGCACCTGTGTTTGAGGTACGTGGATACAGGTTAGCTTTTAGTATATACAGCGCGTTATCTTTGCGTGACTTTGTCTTTCTCAATTCGGGAATTCAGAGTTTGTGGATAAGGACAGACCAGGTAAATCGAGGGAAACTTTAAATAGTCGATTCGAAGTCGATTTTTATCTTCTGTGATGACTGGTGAAGCAAGTGAGTAACACATTATAAATGCATAAACTCATGTCCATTAGTACCTAATATCATCAGCCCTATAGACTCGGGCGACGAATAGGGCTACGCCGCACGCCCTTCCTCTCATAAGAGGCGACTAAAAAAATTGGTAAATACCTATATCGTCTCTTCTATGGCACCAATAGCGTAGAGTAACCTTGTTTGTTGTCAGGTAACCGGGTGTAAAATGTCTCGGGATTTTAACATATAACTTAACAATTACTTCTTCATTTCATTCATTTATTACCTTCAATAACTCACAAGGCTCGCCCCCTGCCACGTTGGGATAAATAAAGGAAAAAACGCGCCTGCCTACCCTGCTTTGGGATTCATAGGCGTCATGTGTTTGTTGCATTTATTTTTCTCAAATTGTTCACTTCTGTAAAAATATTTTCCCAGGTGTTCCGCTGTGCTTTAGTGCTGGCACTAGCCCAGTGGTCAGCTGCTACGTATGGAGTGTCAGTGGCACCGCCTCTGCAGCTGTTCTTCCTTGTCTCCGGCTTGTTCTGGGCATTATGTGCCACAAACACTGTTCAGATCACGGCTGAGAAGAAGGGCGTCTAAGGCCAGGGACAGCCTCTATTCTCAAAACAGTTCATTATCGTTTAGAATATACTTGACAGCGTTTTATTTTGTTCTTCTATCGTTCTCTGGTGACTTACTAAATGAGTGAGATAGGATTATCAAAACACAGGCTGCCGAGTTTAATCTGACTTGGATAATTTGATATGGTGTAAAATAAAAATCAACCTTTACGTGTACACAATAAGTGTCATTTTTTATTTTGAACCTATTATTACAGATGTCAAATTGAGTTGTGACTTACTAAACATTCAATAGGGGTGAATCAAAATTAAGAAGTTCCTGTTCCGGGAGAATTTGTTGTTCACACGAATTGATCACGGAAATTAGGAAGTCACCAGCAGTGGACGTCATGTGGCTTTTTTCTGTATGTTTCTTATTATTTACCGAACAAAACAACCGAACTATAATAATAGACAAGGGCAGTACCATTACCTCTTAAAAGTACTTAATGATGTTTACATTTCGTAACCAGGATAGCGCTATGAGTGATATAGTGCCGTCACTGTTGCACAACGAAAACATATTAATTTAATTGTGACGTCAAGGCTATTGCTAAAATGGTTACTCTAATATAGTGTATGTACTTAGGTGTAAACGCTTGTATTACACTCACATCGCCAAATAAATGCAGTACCTAAACATTTTCTTTTGAGTTCGAGATCTAGATCGATTCGAGGCCAAGGCCCTTTGTTCAGGTATTGGACAGATTCGTAAATTGATTCGTGGATTCGGCAGATTCGTGGACTGGTTAGTTAAATTACGGAAGTACCGGTGTGAATAAAATAAAACTCAATTAGTAGAAAAAAAAACTCCATATCTCTTACTTTGTTTTAAATATAAAATGAACCTTGCAGAGCCTTTCTAAGCAATCAAAATACGGTATTTTAAAAATCAATCGAATCCATGAGTCTGTCCAATCCACGAATCTGCCGAATCCACGAGTCTGTCCAATCCACGAATCTGCCGAATCCACGAGTCTGTCCAATCCACGAATCTGCCGAATCCACGAGTCTGTCCAATTCACGAATCTGTCCAATACCTGAACAAAGGTAGAGTATACCCCAGCCCAACTTTTTTCCGTCTTAGGGGCCTTAAGAGGCGACCGTGGGAACACTCCAGAGGGTAGCAGCGCTCTCTGTAGGTTAAACCACAAGACCACTGTGATCGTCAACCCGCTTGCCAAACGTGGCGATTATTCACACGAATTGATCACGGAAATTAGGAAGTCACCAGCAGTGGACGTCATGTGGCTGTTGATGACAATAAGATAAGACATTCTTAAAAAAACACTTCACGACGTTTGATCCCACTGAGGAAGAGGCAAATGCACTTACTTGCTAAGGACGTATTTAACACAGCGTGATAAGGGTTGGGGTGCATAGCCGTTCACCCACCTTGTGGTATGCTAGTTTCATCATGATGTTTTTACTTCACGGTATAAGGGTTACGTAGGGCTCATACTTACCTTCTGAACAACATCCATTGATATACGCCTAGTCTATTTTTATTTATTTTCTTTATTAGATAGAATACAGTAATATACCTACTAGAAATTATAACGTCTGCGGTTGGTCGGAAACTTGACTTGCAACCGGGAGGTCGCGACAAATGGGACTCTTTTTCAAAGCTTATGCACGCAACACAACGCTTACACGGTGAAGGACAACATCACGATGAAACCCGCACACCACAAGGTGTGTGAACCCTATAACGGCGATGTGTTCACCCCCTGTCACGTTGGGTTAAATACGCTTGGTGAACCGTGGGCACTTGCTTAGCAAGTTCCTCTGCCTACCCCGCTTTGGTATTAAAGGGCGTGAAGTGTATTTATTATATTTTTTGAGAAATTATAATTGTGATGAACATGTGTATAAAAAAATAAGCATATTGCCCGGAAGACGTATTACTAGGACATTTCAATTTATCAGCGTAGGTGTTAACAATTAGGAATACATAAATAGGAACTAGACTGGTGACAGGATGGTGGGCATCTTAGAATTAGGGAGTGCGAGACGCTAGTAAATTTAAAAAGTTTTGCACATCAAATGTTGTGTGATACATTTGATTTTAGATTGCAAGTCAAGACACAATCTATGCTACAAATGCTCTTGAATGCTCATCATCTTGCACAGAAATGAATCTTCTCGTAGAGATCACATTAAACAAAGTTGGATTCTAATGAAACACCTTACATTACCGAAAATCTGGCTATGGCAAATATTTGAGAAATAGCAGACGTTTCTCGAGAAATTAATTTCGGGAGAGCATTGAATTCTACACGGAGTAATATGGGATTCCTATTCTTATATGATAATTTTGATGAATCTTGAATGAAAAAAAGATTTTACGAAATAAATGATATTGAATAGGTTGCTTAAAAAGTTGCATTCTTTTTTTGCTATCCAGTGATTTGGTGTTAAAATCTGCTAATGTTAAAGAAGAATGGTAATGTCGGTAGGGGAGGGAAGCTCCCCTTTGTCCACTAAAATCCATTAAAAGATCCTTTGGTGGATTTTCTCCAATTTCTGTCCACTAAGATCCATTACTCATAACAACCAATAATCTTGATGATATAGTGATAGAACGAATAACAGTGTTGAAGCTTGGGATCCCCTTTTAAAGAAAACATCCATACATCCACCAATGGATCTTTTAATGTATTTTAGTAGATGGATTTTGGACAAAACGCCGCAATTAAACCCCCTTACCAATAAAAGCGTTGTCTCTTACACAACGGTTATTACAGGTCTACTTGAACTGATTATCCGTATTTGACATACAACTGACAAGTTAAGTTGAGCTTCGTGTATCTTCGAAATAGCAATTCCGCCATTATTAGTAAGGCCTGTGTTTAAGGCATTCTAATTCATCCAGCCACATGACGTCACTGCTGGACGAGGGTTCAAATTAGACCTTCAGAATACAAGGCAACCTCTCCTTCACGCGGTGCAATCTGTTGACTTACTGACGAGGCCCGCCAACCGGGTATTTCCTATCTCTTACCCTAGAGTTTTCGCCCTAGGGTGAAAACTGGGAAACGTATATCCGAGAATTTCCACCCTTGGGTAAAAACTCTAGGGTAAGCGATCGGAAATACCCGACCAACCAATAGATGACGGTATAACCATCCAATGGCGTAGGACAAGCAAAGAAGAACCAACCTGCGCTCGG
>SJJU01005688.1:0-16493 GCA_012932125.1 Conopomorpha cramerella | reverse complement strand
CACAAGGTGTGTGAACCCTATAACGGCGATGGGCTCACCCCCTGTCACGTTGCGTTAAATACGCATGGTGAACTGTGGGCATTTGCTTTAGCAAGTGCATCTGCCTACCCCGCTTTGGGATTAAAAGGCGTGAAGTTTATTATTATTATTTTTTTTACCACCTTCAGTATTTCTCTTTGTAAGCAATATGTAATGTATGTAAGTTGGATTTACTCCTTTACATACAATACCCTGCTGTGCCGTAAGGGACAGAAGATAAATAGCTCTTGCTCTTTCACTCCTGCATGTGTATCATATCGTTGTCTCGTTTTATTCTAAACGTCAGTTTCGGATTGCTAGTCTAGTTCTTTTTGGTCTTAGGGTACATCAGTAAGGAGTGAAGTTTAGTGTCAAATAGATCGTTGAACAAAACAGGTGTGCTGTTCGTTGCAAGAAATCTTAGGTAGAACATAACCAACCTTATTACATCAATAAACACTACTTTAACGGATTTTATTGAAACTTTACAATAATTCAGCATATACATCCCGATTTTCTCACGGGAACGAGATTTCCTGCTGGTAACACATCCGTTGTAAAATGTCATATTACTAGGCAACGGAATCTAATTCTCGTATTCTGAAACTATGGCATTCAGTCAAGTGTCATCGGTTTGTGTTAATAACTGATATTACGCGGATGAAACCGCGGGGCGTTCGCTAGTATGATACATAATTATGTATTCTTTGCCTCAATCAGTGCTGATGTACATCAATCTGCATGAAACACCCGACGATGTTTGTTTGCATTCGTTTTTCTTCAAACAAAATAGCTAGATTTTTACATGACCTCTGTCTCATAAACGCGACAATTGTCGATTTCAGTGACAATTGCAACCTCAGAAGGAGGTTGATGTCAAAGGTAAAATTGAGAACGAGCAATGGACATCGAAATGTCAAGGCCGTTGAAGATTTATGCAATAGTCTTCAGGGTGGTAGATGTTTTTCTTGCGTGGCGATGAATAAGTTTTTTTTTGTAGGCAGAAACTCACACGATAAGGATTATATTTATTAGACCAAGGAGGTATCACATATTTGAAGGTATGCTAGATTTATACATTCTAGCTGCTGATAAATTTAATGTTGCTGCCTGAAGTTATTGTCTGAAGTAGGTAACTAATACTAATCATATCTAAGGATGTGAGATATCAAAATAATTTCCCGTTATAAATTTTCTATTTAACAGCACCTTTGTGTCACCATTAATTTTCTTATCATGACATAGTATAAAACAAAGTTGTCTCCAGCTGTCTGTCCCTATGTATGCTTATATTTTTACAACTACGCAACGAATAATATTGATGCGGTTTTCGTCAATAGAGGGAGGGATTCTTGAGGAAGTTAATATGTAAAATACATGCATATAATAGCAAGGAAACACTGTTAATAACGAATATAGGCAAAACAACGTTTGCCGGATCATCTAGTCTATATGTATAAAAATCAATGCCACTTTTCGTTGTAATGTAATGTATTAATGTATAACTCAACAATGCCTTTACCGATTATTCGTGGCTAATTTTGGTTATACTTATTTTATATTAATATTAATAGATAAGACAGAACAACGTCTGTCGGGTCCACTAGTATACAATAAAGTTTATTTCTATAAACCTTCAGTGTTTCTAGTAGTTGTCTATAAGTTGTAATATTTAATATGTTTGCTATTAAAAGTGTTGTGTCTATAAATATACTACACGCCCTTTTTCCCCAAAGCGTGGGCAAAGGCATTTGCTGCAAATACCCACGATTCACCAAGCGTATTCAACCCAACGTGACGGGGGGTCAGGCCATCGCCGTTATAGGGTTTCATCTCTTTGTTGCCTTCACAGTATAGTCATAATAATTTCAATGGATCAATAAAGTAACTAGTAAACTAATACTAGCAATAAAGAGACACAATACTAATGTAGCCTGAACTACTGAATCTACTAACTACTAATGAGACTATTTTAATGGATAACTTCAAATAGTTTACGTAATTAACAGTGCATGGTGTTGACATTACATGTACTTATATTGTTAGTTTTTTTATGTTTTATGCAATTGTATTGTTTGTCAGTCCAAATAAGGTAAATCATCTGGCAAGTTTTGGGGTTACAAGTTACGAACTTTATGTATATACAGCATATAATCAGTTAATATGACCATCGCGGAGAGCGTACATAGGCTCTGAAGAAGAGACCCACGCCTGCATGGTACACACATAGTACAGCTCTCGAACCCGCAAACGATTACAGATATAAGTATCTAACCACTATGCCACAGAGTCCCATTTCGTGTGTATATTACGTATTATTTGTAATTAATTAGATAATTAATTCAAAATAAATGCCAATGTAGTCACGGGCAGTTTCAAAATGCATTCGTCGATATCCACGCAAGGTCAGCCATTATGACTTATGAGTGATGTCCTCGTCTGAACAGCAAATATTATGAATGTTTTATAATAATATTATGTGCATATTTGCTTACATTAATTTTTCGTGTATTTGTTTTTTTTCTTCTAAGGACCATAAACTAATAGAAGATGTGATTGGAAAGGTTAGTCCATTCTCAGGAACGATCCACCACGTTATAAATCACTGTCTTATGCAGTTCACGTTTTTAAAATGCTAGTAAATATTGGCTCGAGTGTATGTCGTTTTCCTATATTCCGAGGACACAAATCTGGGTATTGTTGCTAGTGATGTGTTTTTGTAGTAATTAATTATTTATTAAGTAATAGCAATAGAATCGCGTTCGAATCTTTCGCTGCACAGCCGAATTTATAAGAGAATAAGAAATTTATAAACGACACCGCCAATGTATGATTTTCCAATAAAACAAGTACATACTTTTTTGTGATTGCTAGTGTTGCTAACAATGATAACAATTATTCATTGTAGGCGTACAGTTAAGAGTTTTTTTTAAATGAAACGTTCATATCATTTCATTTTGTAAGTTTGAATAGTTAATAATGCAGGTAATTTTATAGAAACTTAATAAAAACTTTCTGCTAATGCAATGCAATAAATCAAACTCTTCCACTTCCTTTGTAAAGTGTTCTGTGTGCGTTTTCAGCTTGTATTCAGGTGATATACTCTAGTTACACTCAAGTTGTTTCTGAGTTGGGTATATGTCGTATATCGGACTGATCTCTTTGATATGGACGAGAGTAATTATTATTAAACCAAACAATGAAAAACATACAAAAACAAGCAATGGATACCTCATTCTTCGTACTTACTTACAAGTAAAACTAAACATAAAATCTAAGCTTTTTTTTCTTTCACAGGACTTGTCGGACGAGGCGGACTTGATCGGGTAACAACTATTTAAATATATTATATGTTTAGAGTTTTATTTTATAATACTACCTATCATAAAATAATTACTAAAGTGCTAATACATTTGTAAGAATAAAGTATTATACAGTTTTTCTTTCAAGCTTCGTGTTTTATTTAAAGATCTGCCTTCAAAAACATGGCTATAAAATACAATATCAAATTATTAACACATGGTTAACGACACCTCTAAAACGTTGTCTCAATCCGATATGTTCTATAGAACATAACGTCACTGAAGAACAGTAGATTGTTCGTCCTTTTCCTTCTCTAGGAAAAGTAGCAGAGAAACTTGTTCTTTAGAACATAGTATGGGACATACCCGAAACATTACCCCAGGATCAAGTTAAACTGGATGCGTCGTGTACCACATAGTATAATTATAAAAATAACTAGAGCTTTACGCTGACACCCCTACTAATAAACTCGGTGTAACTTAAAATTAAGTTGTTACAGTTCTATTGACACTGGTTGTTCCGTATTTGACAAACAACTGACAGGTAAAGTTGAGCTTGGTGTAACTGGCAAATAGTTATACCGTGTTTATTATTAGTAGGACCCTGAGAGATTAACGTTATGTACCTGCCATGTCAACTTGTACCGTTTTCGATGTAACAACTTGGTGTTAGGGTATTTATATCAGCTATATCTCTCAAGGTGACATCAATATATTCTCGTAGTATAAAAGTCGCGTCGTACTCGGTGTCCCTTTGCTTAGATCTTCAAAATTACCCAACGGATTTTGATGCGTAGGGGTAGGTTTATATGTATAATAGCAGAGAAACGCTGTTAATATTGACAAAACAGCGTTACCAGACGGCTAGTAATGTATAATTTTGAACATTTCACATAACTCTTTCCTTAGCCGGTAAACGCCGTTTAGCCGTCGTAACAATAATAAATATATTGTGTTTATTTTATACTGTCCGCCAACGTGTTAGTACATTGTACTTTGAATGCAGAGGAAACAAACAAAACTTATATAGTACAAAAAAACCCGTATGGTAACTTATGATTCTTGTAATTCTACTTTCTGAACCAGTACCAATAAGCAAAAAAACTAATTATTACTTGCTGTAACTGATCAGCATGTACGACTTTCGAAATTATGCAGTTGAAAAGTCGCAGTTGCAAAGTAAGCGCCAAATTTTCATCCCCTTTGGGTCACAGACCGATTTCAGAATCACCAGTCAGTGTGAAGCGATAATCGACATCCATCTCCAAAGTTCCCAACTGTGTCTAACCGTGGCTGGACTGTCCGCCTCACTTTGAAATATTACTTATACACTTACGTACTAATAATTGGTTCACCTAAGCCCTAATAGGTGTGTAGCTAGTAGACGTTATGTCTTCAAAGGTCGTAAGCATGTACTAATGTTGCCTGGTGAATTAGCTTACAAACGTTGTCGCTCAGGAGTTCAGGACATACGTCCTAACTCCATACAGCGATCTTACCTTGGCTGGCTGTGCGCTTGAGTTTGCGAGCGTGCTTCCGCGGCGCGGTTGCGGCCGGCGCGGCTCGCGTCGCCGTCTGTCAGTAGCGACTTGCCGGCCCGCACGAGCACATCTCCGTCGGGTACATGCTGAAGAGACGAGTGTATACAACAGACTCGCGGGACAATACAAGGTATGTTATGTGCTGAGCGAACTTTTGATGCGTTTCGTGTGTTTTCGTGCGAGCGTTTTACAGTATACTATACATAACTCTCTTGTAAAAGTATAGTAACGTGTCTACGAAACAAAAGGTTGCTGATCCTTACTGTTGCTGTGTGACAATGACTTATACAAGGTTTGACTTTGAACGAGTAAGGGGGTAAACGTTTACTTTATAGGGTAACAAGGTTTTATGTTTTTGTTTTGAAGGCCTTGATGGACTTTTCTGCTGATTACTGTTTATTTTGTGAAAAACATGAATAATTGTAATGACCTTCTGATTTACTGAAGTGAAACGGACTTAACGCCATAACATTTATTTTAAGTAGGTATAACAACTTAAGTAACCTAAATAGGTGGATTTATTTGTCAAAGACTAATTACTTATTCACGTCCCAACGCTTTGAAGATTTTCCTTAATCGCCTAATTTCCGCCATAACACAACTACCTACCTATAAATGTGTAGTTAGGTAGGTATTTTAATGTAGGTACATGATTTTCGTCGGCTCGGTTATTTTCCTCTAAAGCCAACTGACCTACGCGAAGCCACTTACTATAGAAAACAAACATAAACTAATGTTAAAGTGTTTGGGTAGATGTACGTTTGTTCACGCGGAAATTGCTGCACGGATTTTAATGAAACTTTACAGAAATATAGCTTATGCATCGGAATAACACATAGTCTATAATTTATCATAAAATTCCGACAGAAACGGGATAAATTGCTTATAACATTAAAATAATACTATTATTATTAAATTATTAATTACACAATGATAATTTCTAATAATATTTATAGGGTATTTTAACTAACACTTGTGTCTGGTGATAAAATATTAGAATTTGAATTTAGATTACTTATTTATAAATAGCTGACCCGGCTAACGTTGTTTCACCAATATACATTATTTACAGTGTTTCCCTGCTATTATATGCATGTATTATATACATATTAACTTTCCTCAATTATCACTGTACTTACTAAAGAAAACCGCATAAAAATCCGTTGCGTAGGTAGTTTTAACGATCTAAGCATACAAATAGGGACAGACAGCGGGAGGCGACTTTGTTTTGTATTTTGTTTGTTTTGAAGTTTATTCAATGCATAGTTATTTATGTTCGCAAAACTTTAAGATGTTTTGTATTTAGTGGCGATATCAATACAAAGTATAAATCATAGTCGTCTTTCGCTGTCTGTCCCTGTGTGGGTTGGTATGCTTAGACCTTCAAAACTACGCAACGAATTTTGATGCGGTTTTCTTTAATAGGTAGAGTGATTTTAGAAGAATGTTTATATGTGGGTATAATAATAGTAGGGAAACACTTTTATTGGCAAAACGCAATGTTTCTTGATATATCAGACAAAATCGGGAAACCCTTGACCCGAGAATAGGTCCTAAAATATTCGAAATATTCTTACGTGAAAATATTAACCATTGTTGAGTTAAGACTATCTGTTGTTGATGTTGTTTCATCATCATCATCAGCCCATACTTGTCCACTGCCGGACATAGGCCTCTCAAATTGCACGCCACTATGATCTGTTGTCTATAGAGAGAGTAATCAAAATAAACCATACGTTTTATTAACTACATCACTTGCAATCTTACGTTTCACCTATAAAATATCCTTCCTTATGTTTCTATAAAGTAAGTCAATACAAGGCAAATACCGAGATAAATAGTAATTACTGTACCTGTTTGACATTATTTTTAACCGATTTCAATAAAGGAGCAGGTTTTCAATTCGACTGTTTTCGAATATTTGTTACCTCATGACTTTACTTTCAACTGGATGAACCGAATTTGACGATTTATCTTTATTTAAAAACTAATGCTTATCCTTTTAAATTTGGTTCACTTCTAATGATGAATGAATGATGAAATGAATGGGATGCATGAGAAAACCGCAAGTCTTAATATTTTACTGGTTGAAATCGTTTCTCATCGCTCTTGTCACACTTAAAACGATTTGATTCGATTATACCGATAACTGTAATGTTAATGTGCAATAAAAACTGCATTAAAACGTGTGCAGTAGGAGTTTGTAAGTACTTAATAGTATTACCGTTATTTTACGCACATTTTGTACATTCCTATACAAAAGATACTTGAGTAAATAAATTTCTGAGCACCTATATGGTATACATGGGATGGGATGACACGGAAATACCTATCCTCTTAATCTTAAGTGTAACTGTTCCTCTCGACCTTAACATGTAGGTACATTTTAGAAGATTCCAGATGTCAATGTCCTGAGGCGTCAAAATATACGAAGCGTCATACAAAATGAGCAAGTAGCAGCAAACAATAGGGTCCTCAGAAACAACAGAATTCGGCTTAAGAGGGTATTTTATATCATCATCAGACACATGGCGTCCACTGCAGGACGAGGGCCTCCCCCAATGATTTCCTCGAGCATTTGGGTGGAAATGCCAATAATCGCCACGCTTGGCAGGCGGGGGTTGGCGATCGCAATGGTGTCGTGGTTTAATTTACAAAGAGCGCTGCTGTCCAGAATTAATAAAAAAATATTGCCGGGACATTTTTACACACGGTCATCTGACCCCAAGCTAGGATCACCATCATCGGCCACATGACGTCCACTGCTGGACGAAGGCCTCCCCCAATGAATTCTATGATAATTTTGGAGGAAATGCCAATAATCACCACGCTTGGCAGGCGTGTTGGCGATCGCAGTGGTGTTTCACTCGTAGAGAACGCTGCTGCTCATGCTCTTTAGAGTTCCCTCGGTCGCCTCTTACGGTCCCCAAGACGGGAAAAGTTGGGCTGGGGTGGTGACAAATGAATTCTATTTGCCGTCAACATAAACCCTATGTATGCCAGATACTGATATACGTACATAAATACTATTAATTACATACAAAGATAAATAATCCCAGACGCACACAACAAATGCCGTAGCTCATCACTAAAGCATTATGTCTGCGGCGGGAATCGAACCCGCCATGTACATACTTAGTGTTAAAATATAGTGCGGCAAAACGTGGGTTACCTTCAAGTAAAACGGGGATGTAGCGTGGACTGTTAGTGAATAGAGTAAGAAAGCAAGCGATGGTATGACAAATATTAGTGTAATGACAAAATGTTATGCAAATAGTATTTTTTTTTTATTTCAATAAGTAGTTATACAGAGGACGAAGTTGTTCTGAGTTTGTCATCTTCTCGCCATTATATATCTAAACAAGAATGTGCACTCGGTAGGTAGAGCCTATTTTAGTTAGGCAGCTACTGTTCAAATAAATACTATAATTAAGTAATTAAGCAAAACCAGTTTCATTGCGGTTTTATTCAACATTGTCTTCTTTACATTATTAGTTCTAGAATTGTCTATGGATTTTGTTGTATAAACTAAGTAGTTACATCTAGAAGTGAATGAATGAATGATTAAAAAAAAAACACTTATCAAAGCTATTTTGCCCATATTTTGGTAAAGAAAGCTGAATTGCTCATATATTCACCGTACCGAGTACATTTAAGGAGGAGTCAACGCCCCATCTTAAAAAAAATGGTGGTGGATTTAATATCAAAGTATTCTCTACTAGCCAACCTTACAACATGGGAGAGGCGCGGGTCAGTATTATTAAAAACTACAAAACAAAAACTTATTGGTAGGAGATAAGATAAGCAAACTTATTTCAATATAAATGTATAGTTCTAAAGTTAAGCTTAGGTGCTTGCTTAGCACGAATAGGCGAACAAATACGTAACTACCTATATACATACAATCATTTTTGTGACTCTCTTCCCTTTATGATTGGTCTCAATAAAAAACACCGATTGTGAAAGAGGTCGTTGTCAGGGATTGGTATAATGTCGGACTTTAATACTTACAACAAGCATTACCATTGTGCGGCGGTACTACGATGTTTACCGTACTTGATCAAGTACCCGTGGGAATTTCGGTATTCATTATAGCGTATGTGTTATTCTGATGTATTTTTCTCAAGTTTAATTAAAACGAAAATGAGTTTTCGCTTGAAAAAGTAACCATCTATCCAAAAAGCATTGGCGGTGATATAATATTAGTAGAATAATAAATATTTGGACTGTAGCTTAATAGTTGAATAGGAAGGTTGTACTATAGCAACACACAGCCTACCTATCCGACTCACTCGTGTATGGGGGTACAGGGTGGTTCACGAAAACTCATCTAGACACTTTATGTTTAAAACAGTATTCTTATGGTGTTTGAATTAAAATTATGTATCTGATGCACGATATGCCTACACGAAAAGCCGTGAGCATTTACTTTTTTCTCTGTCAATTTACTAATTCGGTGGCCTTCGAATGCATAATGATTTGATGGTTAATTGCTTGAGATCGTTTACAATATGACATTACCTTGGTTGTTTATAAACTTCTGTACAAGTGACGTAAACGCACTGTTTGGGCGCACCTTCGGACTAAAGTACCTGCTCAAATCGATTTATTATATAATTTATCATCGTAGCACAGGTATAAATCTTGGGCCAACGACCTTGTACATTATTGAATAGAAAAAAAAAATTATAGTTCACCTGAGTGAGACATGAAGACTATATCAGTACTTAGTACGAGTACGTAGATAATACGCGGAGTAACTTATGTGGGTAGCAAACGGATCAGTTATGATATAATGAGGAACGCCTAAATGTATACTGCGTGTAGAAGCGCCCCGAATAATTGCCTTAGAAACGTTGTTGGGCTCGTCAATATGAACAACTTTTAGTACGGCGACAGTGTGGGGTAGTCACCATAGAAAAATTGTCTGTTTTGTATGGAAAAAACCTATTTTTTCATTTCACCGCATTGTCGCATTAGTTAACGTTGTTCATATTGACGAGTCCAACAACGTTTCTAAGACTATTGCTCGGGGTCATTTTACACTCGGTATAGAAAAATCAGTTTTGTTAGCACTAATATTGTGAATTAATATTGTGTCCTATGTGAATTAATATTGTGTCCCCGACACCAAGCCAATAGTTTCTCAGCATTGTCGAGCTCAACAACGTTTCTAGGTTCTCTCCGGTCGGGGTCCATTTGTATAGTATAATCAAATCAAAATATACTCTAACTTGATTGTAGCAAAGTACAAAGTTGTGTGAATGAGAACTGTCGTTTATCTCCGAATTAAAATTCACCACTATTCAATAAACTACCGATCAGCTGATTGCGACTTTGTACGACGTTTTTGATATAGGGTTCCTTGGCGAAAGTTGCTTGGTATCATGGGCTGACTTTCTCGTGTTTCGCCAATGTTGTAATATCTACGTATTGTATCGTCGAACGTGTACGTATGTTTCTTGTCAAATACATTGTATTTGCTGAAATATTAAAAAAAATTAAAAACAATATTTCATAAACTACAACGTTTTTTATAGATGATGAAGTATTATTTGATTGGTCAATTGTGGTTTTTGTCAGTGAAAACCGCGGCTATTATGAATAAGTACATCGTTGGCTAGGCAGGTAGATAAGTGTACAACGATGGGAATCACGCGACATTGCCAGAATATAAAATATTTTTCCTCAATTACATTCGTATCTGGGCAGGAACTTATTATTCGTAAATCATACAGTACAACACCTCTAGACTAAGATTAACTACGGGTATGAATGGATGTATATATGCATATTTTTTTCCGTAACAGCCCCTAGCACAGCCACAGATAAAATAATACTAGTACAGATACACCATCCCATACATTGATTTTGAACCTACGTAACTCGGGCTATTCGTCGGGCTATTTTTTCTTTATCTGCCCGGCCAACAGATGGCGATACTGCGCACCACGAATTGTAGTCTATGTCGACAAGATGTCGCTACCATAGACTTAGAATTCTGCCGACGGTCGCTACACAAAAGATTTCTGCTACTGCGCACAAGATGTCGCAAAAACTTGTATGAAGTTCTGCCACTATCGATTTTTATTTCGTTCCAATGCCATAGTGACCGTACCGGAGTTTGAATTTAACTTTGAGTTTAGACTTTTGATATAAAAATTTTTACTTCGATTACGGTAAACGACAATATTGTTGGTACATACCGAAAGGCCTACTCGAAAACTTCGTACCTAGTAAGGCTTGCTTTTAAGGAAACCTTTGTTTATGTTTGGAGTGTATCAGTTTAAATGTGACATTGCATAACAATTCAATGACATTACTGGCAACAAAGGCGGTGCCCACAAAGCAACAAAAAACATTAAGATTGTAATTTTTTACCTATTCTCATTTTTAACAGACGTAAGTCCTATGAGGAAATCGGGATAAAAGCAAAGTTTCTATGACGCGCAAGTTCAGAACAACGCTGCGACACAGGTCTCACTAAAACTCGTGAACCGCTCGCTGAACCGATTTTGCTCATTTTGATCATGACTTACTATGTCAAAACAAATGTTGCCGGGATAGCTAGTTTAGTTTAAAATTACATATAGGCAACGGAAACTAAGACGCGTATTTCGAAACAATGGAATTTACGCAACAATTCTACAATTACAAATTTAACACCGATATATACCTAATTATAATATCGATGTTCTGTCCCTTTTTTAGAACACATGTAGGTAGGTACGCTACGCAATGATCATACATCATCATCAGCCCATACTTGTCCACTGTTGGACATAGGCCACTCCACATGCACCACACTGTGATCATCTTCGGTTTCTCGCATCCAGCTTCTGCCAGCCATCTTGTGCATATCATCAGTCCACCTTGCCTAAGGGCGTCCTGTACTCCGCTTGCCGATACGCGGTCTCCACTCAAGAACTCGTATGTCCCAACTGTCATCGGTTAGCTATGTCGATAACTTTATTTCTCTGTCGGGTCACTTCATTCCTCATTCGATCCTATAGAGAAACGCCGAGGCACAGATAAAATAATACTAGTATACAGGTAGGACAGACTATCACAGTTTATTGTTGATCCACACTAGGAGGCAGTGGCGTGCACAACACATCATTATAGGCAATAACTTTAAGAAAAAAGAACTGACTTCAATCAGTGTGATATTGAGCTATTAATTGTCCATTTGTTGAGCACATACTTCAGCCTTGGGCACACCAAACGTGGGTCGTGCGCGGGTCGTACGCGGAGCAGCGCGGATCCGCGCTCAAACTGCTTTCGGTATGGCGTGCATAGCGCATGTAATAGAATAAAATACAGAAGCGACAAAGCGGACCCGCTGCGATGCCGCGCTACTTGTTTGGTGTGTCAGGCCAGTATGGCGGCCATAGTAATACAGCGCCGATGACCCGCGCCTGCTCCCGCGCTGCTGCCGCGCTCATCTGTAGCGACGGGAGCAGCGCGGGAGCAGCGCGGGAGCATCGCGGGTCCGCGCTGCTTTTTTGGTGTGTCGTGTGCGTGACTCGTGCGTGCTTCATACATTTCCCTGAATTACAAACAGCGCGGGTCCGCGCTGCTCCCGCGCCGCGTACGCCCCGCTTTTGGTGTGCCGGAGGCATTAATGTAAATTTCAGACTTATTCAGTTTTTTCATGGATGCTACTGTCAGAACTGGACCAAACTGCTATGGGACCAAATGGGAAGCACCAGCTTTCAAATAATAAAAAAAAAACATTTAAATCGATTCACCCAGGCGAAAGTTCTAAGGTAAAAAACATAAAAAAGAAAATACAGACGAATTGAGAACCTCCTCCTTTTTTGAAGTCGGTTAAAAAGACACCTACGCGCCACCCACCCACCACGGCTATCTCGAAATTTTCGCCGTGACGACGACGACGCATCGAACACAAAACGAATATAGTACCAGAATACAAAACACTTCGTTTGTATAGCCGTCATACGCCACGAAAGCTCTAAATATTGTGGTCAAAATAGTATCGGGTCCGATTTTTAGAACGGAAATAATATTATACACGAACTAAACCATAATATAAAAAAACAGTTGTATTGATTATCGTACTAAGTCCCCGTGGATCAATTTATACTGGTCTTCTAATAGAAGGCAGCGACTAGTCTAGAACAGTCTCCAAAAGCTAAACACAGCTCACAATAAAAGAACCTCACTCGTATGACTTTGGTAAACAATCGCGGATCAAACAATGTTCGTTCCGTTACAGTAGCGACTCTCGTTCAGTGACTGTCGTCGCCATAGGTACCTTAGAAGCAGAAACTGAACTACGTGTGGTGTGTGTGAGCGAGGCAGAGTATATAGCGAAACGGGACAGATAGAATGCACCAACTCCAGCCGCAGGAGCACAGACTGCCGAGCCCGGCAACTAGCGATGAGCGCGCATTACGTAGTATGTTTTTGGAACTGTATTGCGCTTGACTTTAGCCACATTGTGTTGAACTCACAGTCCGTAGGAAATGTATAAGAGTATGAGTCAGGCAGGATAGTCAGGCAGGAAGCATTGATAGATAGAACTACTTATTGTTTTTCGATTTTGAGCTAGGTTTTGAACTATGGTGTATGTACCTACTTACGTACCCTTTCCACGTAATACTTTCTCATTGTAATAGGTTCTGTTCTCTCGGCTAATTTATACTTTAGTATGACTATTTTTTCATATAGGTAGGTAGGTACTAGGTTTGCTTCCTTATAAATTACCTACGTTAGTGTACCTAGATTAATAATAAACTGTGATAGGTACCTCAAATCAAATCTTAGTGATTACGGCTCTGCATTACAACAATGAAGTATGTACATAATATCTAGGTGTACCTACCCTTAAAATCCTCATTGGGCATTGTTCATTTGATGAAGTGGGTACTGGATACCTAGCATTAAATTAAACGAATGAGATAGGTAAGTCCTATCTAAAATTGCTTGTTCTCGAGAGAACCTATATTTTTTTTTATAATCAAGCAACGCCGTATGTGGCAGGCAGGCATCGCGGAGCAGCAACAGCCGCCGCCGCCGCGCCGCCGTAATTCCGCCTGTTCTGAACGTGCAACTTGCAAGACATCAGTCGAGCGAGCGAGTCCTGATTAGCTTACTATACAGCACACTGCTTCATACATTTTTATTCACACACACACAACACAAAGCATATTCGCTTGCTATGCCTACCTAACTATACGTTCCAGAATTAATATTGTTAATAAGGCGGATAATATTTTTAATATTTTGCTCCCGAATTCCCGTTCCCGTGGGAATTTTTAGAATTCCTTTGTTAGTAGTGTTTACGGTATACCTAACCTAGGGTCCTGCCGAAGTTACCCTGTGTACCTACATCAGCTTTGTTCTCGTTCTCGATGTACTTTTATGGTCTCGATGCAGCTTCTCCGGGTTGCTAGGTAGCCTGACACAAATACATACATCATCATATATGTCACGCCTGATTGTTGGACTCGTCAATATGAACAACTTTTACTATGATGACAATGCGGGTAAACGCAAAATAATCTTTTCATCTCCATACAAAATAGAAAATTTTTTGACTCGAGAAATGATATTTTGTGTGGGGAGTGGCCAATTTCTTATTATTTCCCCACATTGTTTCCATAGTAAAAGTTGTTCATATTTACGAGCCCAACAACGTTTCTACAACGGTCCTTTTACACTCTGTACATTAATTTGATACTGTTAGTTCGTCCATTTCATTCGTCTCTATCGTTGAAACAAATCGGCTAGGTAAATCGTTCGTCGAACAAATAATTCAATTATTTTTTCAAAGCGGACCAGTAGTTCCGAGATTAATAGTTACTTACGTACAATCAATAATAATATACAATATTAGATCTCAAGTAGTGTAGCAACCAAGTGTGGTAGAAGAATAGACTGATAGGTAGGTACGTATTCTATTCGGAAGGACACATACCTAGGCCCGTTTTTGGGACGCGTTTTAAAAAAAAATACACTTTACGCTTTTTAATCCCAAAGCAGAGGCACTTGCTAAAGCAAATGCCCACGGTTCACCACGTTCAGCGTATTTAGCCCAACGTGACAGGGGGTGAGCCCATCGCTTTTATAGGGTTCACACACCTTGTGGTGTGCGGGTTTCATCACGATGTTGTCCTTCACCGTGCAAGAGTTGCGTTGCGTACATAGGCTCTGAAAAAGAGTAGCCGGACTCGAACCCGCGCCCTCCCGGTTACAAGTCAAGTATCCGACCAACTGGACCACAGACGCTTTTTTTAATAATGTTGTATTAATTTATTATTGTGATTATCAACATAAAGTTTCAAAACCAACTTAACAAAGAATATTACCTGGATAAACCTAATATGTACCTAGTTTTTGTTGAAAAAAAAGTATCTGCAATTTTTTTAGGTATACGTCATTTCAGAATTGTACTTAGCCGAAACAACCCTTATTTACATTACAACAAAGTGTAAAACAGTTAGCGGTGGTTGCGTGCAGGCAGATAGATAATGTTGTCCATCCGTCTAATATTGGTCCAAGATCACACAATGTTTGTGTTGTTCACATTCACAGTGATTTCAAGATACGTTTGACATGTAGACATAGACAGTCTGTGAGCAAAGGTCGAAAAGTAGGTAGGTAATTACAAGCTGGGCAACAAGAGCTCGACAGATGAATTTTTCTCTCAGAGCACGGGTTGACTCTTAGTTGTTTCGAAATTAAACTTAATTTTTATTTAATATTTTTGACCAAGTAAGTATGTATTTTGATGAAACTACCGAAGTCGTAATTCCCTATTAGATTAGGTACTTACCTAAATGAATAATGAATGGGTGACCGCCATGTTTCTGGTTCACATCTACTGCTTCGACAACCACGTTAAGCCCTGCGAAAAACCTTCGCTTTTTTTAAAGGTCTAAAAGTTTGAGACTGCCTTTTTCCTACGTTTCGAGGGCTTACCCTAACGGCGATAACCAAACAACTCAAACAAGAAAAACGAACCCTGAGTTCTCCGCGTAATCGGATCGGGCAATGGTCATAAACACTAAAAGTATTAAATAGTTTGGTAAGCATGGATGGACTAAGTATATGTAGGTATGTTACCGGGCCGTTTTGATTCAATTAATTAGATAGCTATTTTCAGATTGCCTACAAAAGCAGCCATTATTTAAATAGGTATGTAACTACCGAAACTCTTTTGTGAATCGTCTAAAATAAACGATAAGTTATAAAACTTTATTTTATACAGTTTAATGAAAAGCGAATATCAACATTAAATACAGGACGAATGCATGGTCCTTCTGCCCGATGGATAATAAAGTACATTTCATAGCGGTAGCACCTAGCGCCGCCGGTTGTTGAGTAGCAATAACTTGATGGAAGAACACAAAATTCAGCTAAGCTCGAAGTCGTATGCATGTTTTCTGAGTGAAAAATGTGATTTTTACGAAACTTGAGTTTATTTGATTTAGAAGTACTTTTTTCACTGTAGAGCGACTTCATTATTTTTTATATGCGAGTTCTGTTAGTTACCATCGATAATGACGTGCACATAGTGCTGCTATAAAAAAATGAAAATTTCGGGCTATTTTTAACGAGGCATGTACTGCCATCTATTATTTTTTTTGGCACTAAATTTCTCAAT
>SJJU01005687.1:0-23791 GCA_012932125.1 Conopomorpha cramerella | reverse complement strand
AAATTTTGACAGGACTGATTGTGAAATTATAAGTTTGGCAAATTATAATTTCACAGCAAAATATCGGAAGTTTCTGTTGTCTGAAAGTAAAACGTTTGTTTTCCATTGGCATATTGACAGGGTCGCTGCTTTGTTTCCATTTCTATACAAACTGAGAACTGAACAATATCCAACTGGTACGATTCGAGGCGCTTTGAACGTTTCATTTTCGAGTGTGCACTTTGACCTGTGGTCATTGTAGTGAATTATTAACCCTCTGAAAGTTTCAGCTGAAAATGTTCAATAGATTTTTTTTATTAGTTCAGGTGTTTCATACCAACTGCCAATTACTATTCTATAGTTTTATTGGCGGGCTAAAATAACATTGCTTCCTGTCCAAACCCATTTATTCAATACGCGGTGTATTTGCCAATGAGCGGAATTTCAAATTTTAGAAGAAGATAAATCTACTCGCGCACCACGCAAAAAAGGATAGACAAAAATTATACGCAAGATAGCTGGCAGAAGCTGGATGCGAGAAGCCGAAAACAGATCACAGTGGCGTGCAATAGAGATGATGGTGATGATGATGATGATGACCTGGTATGTAAATAGAATGCATCCGCTGTCTGTCTTACTGGCACATAGTAGGAGCTACATATGGGATCTAAAGATTTAGGTTTATTCGGGCCATGAGTTACTTAAGAGCAGTTACTAGAACTTGTAACTGAAGGTCATATTGATGTTCTTATCTTTATTATGCTTAATGTGGTCGCGCACAGACATTATAACTCAATATTGTTCACTGGTACTAATCAAAGACAAGCTCGAGCTCACCTTTGTTATTTTACTCGATTGTCTTTGATTATATTCGCGCCTATATACCCGGTGAACAATATTGAGTTACAAAATATTTTGTTTAGGTAATGGACCCTCGTATTATAAAAAAACAAATCCATCCGCTCCCACAACGCTTCTTCGTTCCAGCTGAAGTATGCTATAGCTTTAATTTTCACAGACACCAGTAAACGAGTGAATGCAGTATAAAGTAAATTGTGACGTCATCATCATACATAAACTTCTCGAAGTCTTGATGGTATTCGTTAAACTTAGAAAATATAGCACGATCTGCCCTTTGTATGACATCTTTACTTACAGCAAGACCATTTTAAACTGGTTATGACAACAGTTGTAGTGTTCTCGAATATCTAGAGGCAAAATATTTCGTATGGGAATGAGCTTTTTGTACTACTCTATTTGTAACAGAAGAAGCTCAAAGCGTGACAAAACTGTTACGCTAAAAATTAAGACTCTTCGTCAAATTCACCGCTACATACCCTACGTTAGTTAGGACTATTATGGCTTCTATTCTTAAAGATAACGACGTTCAAGCTAAATTAGAACAAGTACACAACTATAGAGCATCAGACAAAGAAGATTCTCCTTCCATCCCAAACAGACTTCTGCCTAATGAGCCAAACAATTTGTCGACACGACGGGGTACAGTTGACAGTCATAAATTGACATAACACAAAACAAGTCTTACGCCAACGAGAATAAAGTCGTTTTGAAAACACACACACATGTTGTTCAGTAAGAACTTTGCACGTAAAGGATTACTTTATGTGTAGTTACAGTCAAACGAACCTCAACAAAATTCATAATATTATCAAGAACAGAACTGAATTTTCATATGCGTTCTTACGTCACACAGGCTCTCAGTATAAGACAATAGTATAAACAATAAAGAACTTTATCTCGACGTATTATGAATGGTTTTTGTCTATAATTTAAAGCTGGCATGTCGGCGAAATTCATAGCGGCCATTTTGTAATTGTCGCTTTGTTTCGGGTGTTGTGTGTAATCAACACACGACCCGTATTTTCGTCTCTATGTATAGTCTACAAAGAATCTGGTTTACCTGAGGTTGAACATTATATGAATGTCATTAGATATGAATTTCTTACTTTTAGTGACATAGGAAGTATTATTAAAACTGATAAACTAATTACTTGGACGACCGACCGTACGTGCGTACCATCAGCGAGTGCGTCGGAGCGCATATCGCTCTCTCTATCATCTGGCCGTGCTAAGAGCAGGAGAGCAAGATGAGAGCGTGGATTGACCTGGAATGCCGGTGATGTACTAATATCAAGACCAGAATTGCACTACCGAACGTGTGAAATCTCTTGCTATAATGAAAAGCTCCTGTTTTGTTGGTTAGAAAATTCATAGGGCGGTTTGATAGTGTATTACCGGCAAAACCATTCAAGTCATCATCATCATCGGTCCATATTTGTCCACTGCTGGATTTTGGTTTAGGAAATCTATTTCCATTGACTTCTCTTTATCTCCGTCTTCCTTGAATTCCTCCCGTGGAATGAATGCATTATGAATAACATTAACAACAGACAGTTTCAATTCAGTCAAAAGACGCTAACGACAAACTGGCGTCTGCCAGCTCTCAAAATATTAGTCGGAAGCTGCCTAAAGCTAGCTTTTGACTATGGTATATAATACAATTTATACGTACATTATATCTTGAGATACTATTATTACATTATAATCCATAGTCAAAAGTCGGCTTAATGTAATAACTTTCTCAGGTGTCATTATGAGGAACGCAAGTGCCTCTGCCTACCCCTCTTTGGGATTAAAGGCGTGAAGTGTATGTATGTATGTATGTATGAAAGGGTGACGTACGTAACGGCGTATTTTTTACTTCGAAAAACAGTCTTTTTCAATTCGACCACATACAGAGTATAAAAGGACCCCGAGCAATGGTCTTATGAACGTTGTTAGGCTCATCAATATGAACAACTTTTATTCCCTATACGAAAACTCATCTCGTAAGGCAATTTTTTTTCTATTTTGTATAGAGGTGATAAAACATTTTTGCGCATTGTCGCCATAGTAAAAGTTCTTAATATTGTCGAACCCAACAACTTTTCTAAGACTATTGCTCGAGGTCCTTTTACACGCAGTATATGGTTTTATATGAGTATTTTTCTTCGCGGATCACTGCGTGGTTTTTATACCGATTTAGATATTTATTATTTTGTTGGAAAGAAGGTATTTTAAAGGTCCCATGATAAGGTTTGATGATGGCAGAACCGAGGGTCTCGAATAATAAATCGACGGGAACTTTAATAAATCGTTATAGTACCTATAATAAATAAATAAATACACTTCACGGTTATAGTGTAATAGCCTCCTATATATAAATCGTAGAGTCACCCCACTAGCAGGAACAGGTAAAATTTTGTTCTTTTTTTGTTTAAAATTATAATTCCAAATTGTTGATATTATTTACAACGAACCTTAGGCCCGTGTTCTGATACTCGATCCAAGCACAACTCAGTATAAAACTTACATGATTTGTCTCGCTCTAATGACAAGTGCCAAAAAGATACATTGCGTTCAATTAAAAATATGATTTTCTTATGGATGTTATCTTCAGAACTGAATAAAAAGTTATACGAGAAGTACCAACTTTCGAAAAAAGAAAGAACCAGTCGAAAGTTAAAAAAAAGAAAATAAAAGAATTCCCCCATTTTAGAAGTAGACTAAAAAAAAAGGAACTGCGCTGAAGATGGATTTGAATTAAGTAACAAAGTACTAAATACACACACATACTTCACACCTGAGTCCTAAAGTGTGTCACTTGCTGAGCAAATGCCCACGGTTCACCAAGCTTATTTAACCCAACGTGATATGGAGTGAGCCCATCGCCGTTACTAAATGCGGGCCACATACAGTCCGATATTGGGATATTGGGAAAACCTGTACAAGGTTTTCAACCACACACACACACACACACTGTTTCACAAAAACAAATAAGAAAACAGCCTGAATATGGTTAATACAAACGATATGTAAAAATGATGTTATTCTGAACTCCATTAAATTTTATATTACGAAATTCCTCGAAAAGACTTTTATTGGAACTAAAATTAGTAACAACTCGAAGCTTTTCATTTGGTATTAAAAATATACGGATTATTAGTACCTACTCACCAAATTATTTTTTTTCTATTTTTACCTTTGAAATTACACTAAATTGATACGTACTGCCTGATGAAAATCTTATGATACTTGTAACAAATTGATTTATCAAATTATCTGGTAATTCTGTTTTGACCTCGGCTTTTTATAGATCGTCCCTTGTCTCATTCTATAAAAAAACACACACTTATGTTATACTTGTACTAGCTGACCCGGAAAACGTTGTTTTTTCTAGTATACATTGTTAACTGTGTTTCTCTGCTACTACGATCACAGTGGCGTTCAATTGGAGAGGCCTATGTCCCGCAGTGGACAAATATGGGCTGATGATGGCGATGATGTATTATATTGTACATTATATTATAAAATGTGACAGCCCCAACGTGACAGGGGGTGAGCCCATCGCCGTTATAGGGTTCGCACACCTTGTGGTGTGCGGGTTTCATCACGATGTTGTCCTTCACCGTACGAGCGTTGGGTTGCGTACATAGGCTCTGAAAAAGAGTCCCATTGGTACACGTCCAGTAGCCGGACTCGAACCCGCGACTGCCCGGTTACAAGTCAAGTATCCGACCAACTGGACCACAGACGCTTATATTAATTACATTAAAGAACATGCGTTACCACATCAAAATGCGTTGCATACTTTAAAAGATCTAGGCATATACATAGAAAAAGACAGCGGGAGGCCACTTTGTTTTAAACTATGTATTGACTGATTAAAAGTTTCATCATCATCATCATCATCAGCCCATACTTGTTCACTGCCTCTCCAATTGCACGCCACTGTGATCTGTTTTCGGTTTCTCGCATCCAGCTTCTGCAATTAAAAGTTTGGAATGTGTAGTATGGCGTTAAATTAATCAAATTCATAAAAATCTAAATCATAAATTAATTGATTATCTTTGAATCAACTCACCTTCGTTGTTTGTTAGACCTTTCGACAGTTAGTTAAATGTGCTATGGCTCGTCCCGACCACGTCACGAGCGTTCTGGAAAACGGCGGCGTAGTTAGCGTAGTAGCAGGTAAGCTGAATACTTTATCATCATCATCAGCCCATACTTGTCCACTAAATGCTTCTCTTTGATTAATTTCGCGCCGTAATACCCGGTATAAAATTTAGTAAGGTTAAGATCGCTATCACGACAGTAATATTTCACCCGAAAACTACTGAACGAAAAAACTATTTAATAAATCTTTACAATTCGACGGTCCCAATTAAAAATGTCGGTAGTGCAATTTTAGGAATATGGAGAGAATGGATGAAAGTCGATTGACGAAAGAGATTTATATGGGTGATTTAATGGGCCGGGTGAGTAGAGGTCGCCCCAGAAGGACATATACAGACCAGATTGGTGATGTCCTGGCCGAAGGTGGCATGAAAAGTACTCTAAACCGGAGGTCATGTATGAAAAGATGTATGAATGTAGATGAAGCGAAAGGGATATGTCAGGATAACGGAGATCTGTAGTCTCCTAGTAGTAGGGGTAGGGGTAGTAACCTACCCCTCTGGGAGACAGGCGTGAAGTGTATGTATGTATGTATGTATGTAATAGTGTACTTTTCTACACCGTTAGATTGGCGATATTAAGATCTGTAAACTTATACGTAAATTACATAACGTAAAGGTACCAAAGATTATATTCTCTCCTGAACATAAATGAATGAATGAATATTATGTTTTGTAGATGCGACTTTCCTAATAGGGACCATGGAATTATGTTATAGTATAAGCTACGTCGGAATAACACATATACTTTAATTGTCTCACGAATTTCCCACGGGATGAAAATAAACTGTGGGTAACACCGCCGGGGTACAACTAGTTTTAAACAAATAAATAAACTCATTTTCATCCCACTCGGGGTTTGATACCACTTGACTCGAGCTAATAATTATATAGCTATTAACCTGTTAACTACATAGTATAAAACGAAGTCAAGAACGTCACAGCTTCCCGCTGTCTGTCTATGTATGCTGATATATTTAAAACTACTCATCGGATTTTAATGCATTTTCTTTTAATAGATAGAGATATTTCACAGGAATGTTTGCATAACATAGTAAAGAAACACATCAGAATTGCACTCGTGCGAAGTCGGGGCGGACCGCTAATATTACAAAAGAAAGTCGTGTTAGTTATACTAGGGAATTAAAAATAAAGAACGGTTGAACGATTGTAGGGAAAGATAATTTTTTTTTTCAGTAACAAACCCATCTCTATCCAAGCCCTAGCTGCCTCTCGGCGTACGGGCCATTCTCTGGAGATGTGCGCGTCTACTTGCTTTTGCCTCTTCAACGCATACATTTTCCCGACTCCATACAAATTACCTTTGTCCATTCCTGTTTTGTTGCCAACTCTCCCCCTTCTGGGGCATGACGAGCACATTACGGAGACTTCGCGTCGGGTCCTCATCGCGTCTTCAGTCGTTAAAAGGGAAGTAGATTAAGACAAGAAGACGAACACAGGAAACTTTTTATCCCAATGCTGTGGGACGCGTCGCTATAGAGGATATCACATTTTGTATGAAATGATGAAAGTAAGCGAATGAAATCTCGGGGAGTCCACTACTCCTTAATAAGAAGACTAATAATTGTGTACAGTACACCTTTGTAATTTGTAGTATTTATATAATACTACAACTTAATTTGTAGTATTATAAACAAAAACATTACATAGAAAACTTCAGGGAAGTAAAAAAAAAATAATCATATGTATGCATTGCAATACAGCGCATATATACATATTTTTTCTTCTTATTTCTATACTGGCTATAGTTTAATAACTATGTGGGATCCAAGACAGAAGGCGAGGCCCCCCCGGGATCTAGCCCAGTCGTCACTGATTGAGCTCTTGTCTATTCTGGATGCCGCTGTAGATCCTGGCTCTAACAGGAATCACAGTGGTGGGAAAGTGGGTGGGAATATCCCGGTATAGCAAACTGTCCCAATATTTCATTTCACAAATAATTGAAGCAGCAAGAATCCGAGAAACGTTCGCACAGTTTATGATTTTATACAAATACATTAAACACTCAGAAAATTTAACAGCTAAAACTGAAACAACCCGGAAACAATTTATTAATCCAAACAATTCAAAGCTACTTTAAACAGAATCCTTGTGCGTTTAGGATAATAAGTCATCTTTGTATCGAGTAGGTTTGAACTCGCGAGTCAAATTAAATTTGAGTGAACGAGGCCCAAGAGTGAAAGGCGGAAGTGAAGGTAGACAAAACAGGATTAAGGCAAACACAAAACGAACTTAAACTGGGAGCGTTGAGTGTAAAAGACGTTGAATTATTGCCTAAAACTTCACTGTTCAGGGTAGTTGTTAAGCGGTAGCGATTTCATCAATGAGTCTTCATTGAATAAATACTTTTTTTTTTTAACCTACATGTACTGTGTCTTGACGACTTGTGTTCCATCGAAATTTGAAACTAAATCGCTAGATAGGTATAAGATAATCTAACAAAACGGAATATTCCATCTTGAGATGAAAAAGAACAGTGTGGGTAAACCTGCACACTAAATGGTGTGTAAACCCTATCGGCCTATCCTAATGGTTTGCCTTCATCTACGTACGGTAAGACCTTGATAGCTATCAAGATAGCCATCAATACTACCTACTCCTCGCTGCCTTACCTTAATGTAATGCAATTACAGTAAACATTGTGGATTTAACAATCAACCTCAAATCCTGTGAGCCATAAAATAAATTACCTACATTAACTTTCAATGGAGCGGATGCATGAATTTAGGTTTACAAGGATTTGAGTGGAGTATGAAGTCGAAAATCGATCAAGTATAACATTATACAATGGTTTGCGTCAACATTCCTAGTGCGAACCGCCAAGATGTGGAATGACTTGGCGAAGTCTGTGTGTCCTGCGCAGTACAGTGTAAATAAATAAATAAATATTTTACAATAACACACACATTGCTTTCATCCCATGTTAAGTAGCTAAAGCACTTGTGTTATGGAAATCAGACAACGAGATATATTTACTTAAATACTTTTTTTTTTAATTTTAAATACATATATAAATAAAACACCCAGACACATCCAACAAGTACTTAAAAGCTCATCACCTAAATACCTGCCAGCGGTGGGAATCGAACCCACGACCCTACGGAGCAAAGGCAGACATGCTGACCACTACACCAACGGGCCCGTCTGGAAGTCTTCAAGTCACAGGTACCTAATGAACAAGTGTGCTCCATCGTTGGCCACATCGCTGCTTAACATCAGACAGGATGGTGGTCAAACGCTTGTTCATAGAGTTAAAAACAAAAACTACACTGAGATTACAGAACATTTTCAGCAATTTGTTAAGATTTTTTGAAGATATTAAGATTAGCAAACTGAAGTGGCAATGGGCCGGGCATATCCAGCCGTAGTGCGTGACCGTTGCACACTGGTAACCTTTCCATACTAGGGTGCGTCATAAATAGTAAAAGTCTGTTTTATCGGTAAAAGTGATTTATATTTATGCAATACGTTAGAATATCGTACAAAGAAGCAAAATAAATACAAAAAACAATATTAATATTAAAATAAAACATTTAAAATTAAATAAAAATTTTAAAAATATAAATAAAATTAAAAAAATATTTACAGCTATGACCTACCTATCAATCATGCATACAAAATAAATAAATCCTATTTAGTTTTAATTTACTACCTCTAAAAATTACACAATTATATTTAATTCAAATATTTTACACATTAATTTCACATTCTAACAAAAAATAATTATTGCTACTTATTATTACTTACATTTAATCTATGAGTAAAGCTATCACGGGTTTCGGTAAAGCAGACCTATTTTTGGGGGGTAGCTTCCGCATCTCCGATGTCAATAAAAGTCTGTTTAAAAGATCAGTATTGGTGACACGCCTGCAAAATTTTCTTGCATGACGCAAGCGATATCCTATATTATCTCTGTTTATGCCTTCCGCAGCTTCTTCCGACAACTCTCCAATAGATATCAATGCAAGGTGTTCTATTATGTACCATGTATTAGTACCTTATGAACAGATGCTGGAAGTTTGTACCACGGATATTTGACTACAATGTCTTTGGCTACCTCTACAGAATATTCATGAAATTTATCTACCTTTACTTTGTAACCTGAAGCCAAAACCTGCAGAATTATAGCATATCGCTTTATCACATCTTCTGAAACTCCCGTTATTTCCGCAGAAACAGATGAATTGAGAAAAAAAAATCCAAATTGTTGAGGAAACTGCCCCTTCACTCGATTTAACATAATATTATGACGTAACAAATACATTACTGTCGTCGTCATTGGTAGGTTCACTAAAAGACTGTTTATATTCACTTTGCCCAGAAGTTCCGTCAAACCCCCACTACCTACTAAAACAAGGTTGGTAGATGAATCTTCAGGCAAAGACATCAAAACAGATTGTTGTGACTCTAACAACCTAGAAGCTGTATGGTCTAATAAGGCTTGGAGTTCCACTTCAGCTTCCGATTCCGTGACAGTTATTTTTGAGGGATAAGGATAACTTTTCTTTTTTTCTGACACGACCCGATTATACGACGGAAACAAGATATTACGCCATGCGCCATGAATTGTCAGGTCACATTCTTCGTTGTGTTTAAACCAGTCAGCGTGAACTTTCAGTAGGTACTCTACTAGCCGTTCGGTTTTCCGTCTCCTAAAATTGTTTAAATTTTTTACACACGTATTTCACATGGTTGTCTAGAGATTTAACGTTTATATTTTCTTTTTGATCACCTGGCAATTCATCTACAAGGTCAACACAACCCTTTGAAACGGTCTCCATATTTGTGGAAGTAGTTCCGTGGTACTTGTGCCAGATGTTGAAAATATGGGTACGTGGAACTGAACAATGCAAATTTGTGCCTGAAAAGACCAAAACAAAACATTTTAAGAGGAAAAGGATTAAGTGGACCGCTTTTATAGAGTGGAAACAGGAATTTCATAAAACCAGTTTTTGATATACTTTCCTCCTCCGATACTAAAAAAATCATAACTTCAATTGGGGCAAAAAGGGGCAGTTGAAATTTTGACAGCTTTTAGTTAAAGATTAAAATAATGTAAAAACAAAAAAATTACAAAGGGCAGACGAGGGGAAACCATTTAAAACCTTTATGCAATACAAAATATAAGAAGAAAATTGTTGACACAGCTGTACTGTTTCTAATATCTGTAATAAATTCTAAATTATGTTTAACATAAAATAATTTAACATATTATAAAGTACATACCTTCAACTTTAATATCCATGTTTGAACAGGTAGCAACGGATCACTAATTTCCGGGAATTAACAATTGAACAAAGGGTGCGAACGAGCAGTTTCCTAATGATGCGGTGAATTTCTCCGATGCACTCACTTCCGTTATCAAAACAGTAATGAAAGAATTGCCTTTTGGTTGTCATATTTACACTTTTCAGTAGTCTGGTCATTAAGCTAGTTGATAACGAGCAGAAAGAGTGACAAAGAAGGAATGTTTTTTTTCATTTATGTCGTATGGAGCGTACCAGTGTGCGTTGGGATAAAGGAATTCTTGAGTGGAGACCGCGTCTCGGCAAATGGAATGTCGACGCTCAGGCAACGAAGTTTAAGATGTATTATTATATAAATGATACTATGTTATGTTTCATAGTATTATAATCTAAGTGATTTTAGCTTACTACTTTAACAAAATCATTGTACGCTCGTGAGAGTAGATTAAGATTGGTACATTTGTTGACTATTATTGCCGCTTTCACGTCTTTATTATTGATCACAATGAATAAATGAATCTGAATATGAATAAGGTGGACTGATGATTTGTGCAAGATAACTGGCAGAATCTGGATACGAGAAGCCGAAAACAAATCACAGTAACGTGCAATTGGACAGGCCTATATCGAGCAGTAGACGAATTTGGGCTGATGACGATGATGATCATAAGAATCGTGTGCAAGTCACATATAGATTTAAGCTCTCTTGAAACGCTGTTTTCTGAAACTTATACCAAACAAAGAAACGAGAACGTTCCATAAGGTCCAGCATTCAGTACCCCTTTCCGGGACAGAAGGGGCTCCATTTTAAATGGCTACGTGGCGGAGAAGCTACACAGCTAAACTGAGCTGCATTATGTACGAATGCGCATACGACACCAGTCCAGCTTGTACACGACTGTACTGGGCCGACCCAGCCAAACCGCACGTCGTCACAGTATTCTGAGCTACACTACGTAGGAGCGCACACGCGACGCCAGCTCAGCTTGTACACGACTGTACTGGCGAGACCTAGTTACGCCGCATGTCATCGCAATAAGCCTGAGTATTCTACACTATATAATCTATAAAATAAGGTTTGCAATGAAATACCTACTTCCATTCGATTGCCTTGTAATATGTGTTGAAATACATCAATACATAGTATAAAATAAAGTCGCCTCCCAGTGTCTGTCCCTATGTATACTTAAATCTTTAAAACTACGCAACGGATTTTGCCGCGGTTTTCTTGAATAGATAAAGTGTTTGTATGTATATCATAGCAGAGTCACATTGTTAATAATTGTGACAAAACCGCCGCCTCGCGCCTCGGCGATACGTTATCCTGTCGGGAATGAACCGTACACAAATATTTCAAGAAAAGTTATTTATCGTCGCAGTATTGACAACGATGACAGGAAAATGCAAGTATCAAAAATAAACAATAGGAACCAAGCAACCATTTCGTGACAGTCCAGCACGAGCTGAACCCATACCCAACGGAAAACCTTATCAATCTGGCACCTTATAGAGCCTACCTTACGGTGTGTGTGTCGTGTGTGTGTGTGTGTGTGTGTGTGTGTGTGTGTGTGTGTTTGTGAGTATGTGTGTGTGTGGAGGTCTCTTAAGTCTTATCTAACTTAGGTTCCGATTGAATAATAACGCCTGCGTCCTGGATACTAAGTTCTAAAGGATATATACATACGTTGTAAAGCGCGTGTCCTAATTCCTGTGTCTGCACTCGCTTCACTCCGTCATAATAATTAGCAAAACAACGTTTGACGCGTCAGCTAGTTTGTTCATAAATGTCTCTGTCGTTTACTCACGTTCATTACGGGTTTGTGTGCCCGAATATGGTTATGGAAATTATATTAAATGAATACCCAACTAAAATTTAAGGTCTCACTTTTCCAATTTGAAAAAAAAAAATTCAAAGTTCGTTTTGAAATTTAATTATGTTTTCAGTATTCATCTCATTTCTTTCTCGTCTACAAACTTGCCAAAGAAAAATAATATGATAGGCACAATCAATTTTCATAAACTTACCGATAGCTTAGGGGCCAATTTCGGTCGCAATGTTGGCGGGGCTTGGATAATCTAAATCCGACTTATCCTGATACCTAACCCGTACAGGATGATATTCCATTTCAGGTCTATGGTTTCGGCGTAATCGTTCCTCTAGGAACATGCTGTTCTATCAACTCCGTGCTGATATTAGAAACATTATTTATTATTCTGCTTACGAGATGACTTTTTCCGTGCCTTCCTCAATTTTTCTTATCATTATTAAAATTTATCGTTGTACAATGAGCCTTCGTTTGCTACGTTATTTATGTTGTATGGCGAGTTACTTTACGTTACAGAAGTTGTAACCAAAATTTAATTTGTTGAAAAATCAACTACTACTAACTTTATTCTATTATTTTTTTATGTTTATTACCTTACATTTTTTGACTGAGTGAACCGATTTGGATAAGCATTTTTTTATTTAAAATCTGTTTGTATGGTGCTTCCTGTTTGGTCCAGTCTCGACAATGACATCCATGAGAAAACCACAAGTCTGTCAAATTTTACTGGTTGAAATTGTTTTCTTTGCCTCTTTGTACGAAGAGTCAAATTTTGTCATGGACACAAAACCCTGTACGAAGCGACAGCGTATGTGGTCCATTGGTCGGACACTTATTGTGTTCGGGGGTACAGGTTCGAAACCTGCTATACTGGAGATGGGTGTCTTTCTCAGAGCCTATGTGAGCGACTCAACGCACATACTTCCAAGTTTTCATTAATTTTCCCAAGAAACGGCAACAAATATACAACGAACATACTCGAAATAGTGACTCTTTGAGGGTAGTTGCGGATTCGTCTCAAACCAGGGAACATCGCACTCCAGTCCACTCGTGACTACGACGCATGCAACTGCGTCGAAACGTCGAGTAAAATAACAAAGGTACGCTCGAGCTTGTCTTTGGTTATATTCGCGCCTATACACCCGGTGAACAATATTGAGTTATAATGTCTGTGCGCGTTTCATTAAGAAATGATCAAACATACACAGTTCCGCATAATTTTATATTGTGGCCCTAAAATCCAAGCACCATTTATGGCGTAATAAAACCCACGTTAGATAATATTATGCACTGCGCAATATAGTTCAACGTTTCAAAATGTCAAATGTTCCCTCAGAACGTCTCCCGAAATGATAAATCTCTGAGCCTCCTACTTTACATAAATGCATAAACACTTAGCTACATACATTATCACTCTTGTCGCAAAGGGGGCATATAAGATCGATCTCCACCTGCTGCTATACTGCCCCCTCACCCCGCTTTCACAAAGAGAAATATTGTTCTAGAAACTTCCACCTCCATTGAGTTCAGCCTGGTAGTTAATGTGTCTTGAATAGTTGTTCGCAACTGTTATAAAACATTCAATGGAACGGGAAATTTTTATTCTTAGACTTGATAAAGATATTTTCCAACTGGATCGATTACGACTTAGGTCTCAACATTAATCTTGGATAGGTCAAAGTTTGTTCTGGTATCCACAATGTTTACTGTTGGAATAATCGAGACATTATGGATAATAAATAAGTACACACGTGCCTTTCTCATACACATACTATCGCATATTTGTTAGCGAATGTGAGGCAGAGTGTGGAGCAGTGGCGTGCACTGGCTTTTTTTTGTGTCTTTAAGAACAAGCGTTTAACCACCATCTTGCTTGATGTTAAGCAGCAATGTGGTCTACGATGGAGCACACTAGTTCACTAGGTACCTATTCACCCGCGACTTGCGAACCTTCAGACTGTACCTCGCAGGAAACACAGACTCCGGCAAGTCACTCAATATTATTCACCGGGTGTATAGGCGCGAATATAACCAAAGACAAGCTTGAGCAGGCAGGAGCACACGAGTGGATCCACTCGTGACCACGACGCATGCAACTGCGTCGAAACGTCGAGTAAAATAACAAAGGTAAGCTCGAGCTTGTCGTTGGTTATATTCGCGCCTATACACCCGGTGAACAATATTGAGTTATAATGTCTGTGCGCGTTTCATTAAAACATGATCCGGCAAGTCATTCCACATCCCAGCGGTTCGCACTATGAAAGTAGACGCAAACGACAAGGTAGGCAGTAATCCCCAAGTATTGACCACCTATATATAGGTAACTTGTCTTTGCGAAATATAGGTACCTAAATATCTACTCACCCACAAAACACAGGACCTTTGTAAGCATATTTCGTGAGTACAACAAAAAAATATCTAGCAACAACTCTATTAATAGGTCGGGTAGCCAAAATACTAAGGTAGGCAGTGTCTTTTTGCCTATAATATGGTGTGCACGCCACTGGTGTGGAGTACCTTCAGCTACGCAAATTCCTTCAGCAATATTATAGTTTAAACCGGGTATTACGGCGTGAAATTAACCAAAGATAAACATTCAGCTGAACTACGTTATTTGCTCGACGTTTCGACACAGTTACATGTGCCGTACGACGTGGCCGCGAGCCGACTGTAGAGCGTAGCAGCGAATACCCGGCTTAAACTATAATATTATTGTAATAGTAAGAGCGTCTATGGTCCAGTTGGTCGGATACTTGACTTGTGTGCGCGGGTTCGAGTTCGGTTGCTGGTCGTATACCAATGGGACTCTTTTTCAGAGAGACCCTGTATAAACAACGCAATGCTCGTACGGTGAAGGACAACAACGTGATGAAACCCGCACACCACAAGGTGTGTGAACCCTATAACGGCGATGGGCTCACTCCCTGTCACGTTGGGTTAAATACGCTTGGTGAACGTAGTTGCGTAGCAAGTGCCTATGCCTACCCCACTTTGGAATTAAAAGGCGTGAAGTGTATATGTTATATAATAGTAAAGAAAACGAGAATCTGAACGGAGATGGCGATTCATATACATCACCCATATGGACCAATGAGCAAAAGAACTTGTATAGTTAGACACGCTAGTTCACAATTCAAACGAACAAAATTGCCACACACACACCTAAGGCCCGCGCGCATTCATGAAATGCACGAACTATAGTAGAATTGAAAATATTGTACCTTACTCTTTCACTCCTGCATGTTTTTCACATTGATGTCTCGTTTTATTCTAAACGTCAGTTTTCGATTACAAGTCTAGCTGTTTTTGGTCTGAGCATGAAATAATGAATTATTATCTGTTACGACTTCATGGGCTTAATACTGAGCAAATACAAGACAAACGATCAAATCAAACTAAACAGACGTGATAATGTGGTGCTCTAGTTTGATATAGAACAACAAACGATTAATGAATTCATTTTATCTCGTGACGTATGAAGTATGTAAGATGCTATAGCACCACGAGCTGTGATTGTACGAAATAAATGGATCGACACATAACAAACGGTGGTTCTCTGGAGGCGCGTGTTCCGAAATAATAATCAGTACTCAAGTAATTATTCATAGTTTGTCTTCTTTACACAAATACGATTAGAGCGCGACAAACGATGTTTTTCTTTTCCGTAAGAGATGAAGGATGTATTAGAGAAGGCTACTCATAGATCTTTGAACGAACTGAGCTTCGGGAGACATCGATTTTCGTTAAGGAATTTTTTTATCTACTTTGCTATTTTCTCAAAAGATGACGCTTCGATGTTCTATGTTGATCATTAATCAAACCCGCTTTGACCGAAACTTCTTCAATCTTTATTTAAAAATTGTCACGTCGTATTTAGCTTTCAGACATCTGATTGACAATCGATAGGTACTGAAACCAGTCTCAGTCAGTCCAACTATGTCATAAAGGAAAATGACTTGCAATCCAAAACTTAATGATAAAACGGGTCAACAATAATATGAAAGCGAACGTCTGTGGTCCAGTTGGTCGAATACTTGACTGGTAACCGGGATGTCGCGGGTTTGAGTCCGACTATTGGATGTGTACCATAAAATAAATAAATACACTTCACGCCTTTTAATCCCAAAGCGGGGTAGGCAGAGGCACTTGCTTAATAAGCAAATGCCCACGGTTCACCAAGGGGCTCTTTTTCAGAGCCTATGTATGCAACACAACTTTCGTACGGTGAAGGACAACATCGTGATGAAACCCACACACCACAAGATATGTGAACCATATAACGGCGATGGGCTCACCCCCTGTCACATTGGGTTAAATACGCGCGCGTGAACCGTGGGCATTTGCTGTAGGTGCCTCTGCCTACCCCGCTTTAGGATTAAAAGGCGTGAAGTGTATTTTTTTATGAAAACATGCATGAGTGTAGGAATAAGGGACAATAATTTCCGTACCTTACTGCGTAGCAAGGTTTATTAGGATCGAGACTAATCTTGGTAGTCAATTTAACTATTTGGGTCCAGAAGTAAAAGAGGGAAGGGTGGAAAAGAGACAGACTGAAGGTGGTACGGGGATTTCAAAACCTCTCATTAGACTTGTCTAATGAGAGGTTTTCTGATAGCTTCAAAATATGTCAAAAGTAGTTCCAAAACATCTCACAGATGGCGCTAATCAGACTTAAGATCATGTCTGATTAGCGACATTGACATTGCTCAAACTAAAACAACAAAAATTTGAAAATGATCTTAGAAAAATATTATAATTGCATCAGATCCAAAAATTGTGCCAAATCTTGTTGATGTAATGATCAACAAATACGAAAAGGCTAACAAGAACAATAGAAAAGGCTTCCCGGCATTGCATCGGTTTCCAGTGTTAAGATGCGGTTGAGCGCTTAGTTTCGTAAGCAGTCCAGTTGATGGGCGCGGGTCTCCGCCGGGACAGTGGTCGTACATCATATTGCGGTCGCAGTCCTGGAAATCGTAATAAAAAAAATCAGACAATTCAAACCCAATAATTTCACGCACAATAGGCGCATTGGTCGTCGAGTTGCGGAAACTCCCCGTATCATCTACATCTATATCGAACCCATTTTTTATACTTGCTCATAACTTATATTATAGTCGGTGTCATCTAAGAAGCAAATTCTGACACTGATAAATCAATTAACAATTTTTAGAATGTGACTGACAACCAAACTACATCTAATATATAAAATTCTCGTGTCACAGTTTTCGTTGCCATACTCCTTCGAAACGGCTTTACCGATTTTTACCAAATTTTATATGCGTATTCAGTAGGTCGGAGAATCGGCTACTATCTATTTTTTATGCGTCTACCAGTTACATTTCTCCCAATACATGGGGTACAAAGGCAACTTATTATGGCAAAACAAATGTTTGCCGGGACAGCTAGTAAAAAATAAAACCGCGTATGGCGGTGACATTTGCATCTCGGCGTTGACATCCTATTGCTTCTTAGTTCTTTTTGATCAATTACAAGAGATATTTTTTTAAGGAAACGCGCACTGAGATGATATTAAATGTTTAAAACGGGTATTGTAGCGCGAAGATTAACCAAAGATAAGCATTCAGCTTACCTTCGTTGTTTGCTCGACGTTTCGACACAGTTACATGTGTCTCATTTAACGACACATTTTCCCGTTTTAAACATTTAATATAAAAGAGAAATGATTTTTTTTCTTCATGAATTGAAGTGACATTATTTCTATTATGCAGTTATATGTAAAGTAAATATAATAAGCACTGCAGGACGTGTTATGAACGTCTAACGTCTAACATCTTGTTGAAACTTTGAATGCATTGTTTGTTGCTCATAAATATTTACGAAGAATATAATTGGTGGTACCAAAACATCGCTCATAAATAGATTCTAAAATAAATAGAATATTTCCAATACTGTACAACACTGTCAGCCTAGGCTACGCATGTCAATCGACTTATCAGAAATTGCTTCTTAGATGACGCTGACTATAAATATACTGGTTACGTAAGTTTATCTAATAACAAGGATGCTGATGTGTGGCTTTCTCTCGCCAACGGGTTTCGGCGGAACACCAGCGCCTCAGGTAACAGTGGCATTATGCTGAGCCGTGACCTTTTTACTAGCGTAAGTCCTGGAATACGCTCAGTACTACTCACTTTGTTTTTCCTGTTATATTTTTAGTTATGTTTTCTGTTTTTTTATTTTGTTTTTTTTTTTCCTGTTATCTTTCATTGTATTGCATTCTGTTGTTGTCGCCATTTGTGTAAATTTTTTATCTTGTCTTCGTGTGTTAGTTCTTAATTTCGTGAATAAATATGTTTTGTACCTACATAAACACTTGCGACTTGAAAAAAGGAGCCTTTGAAAATTCGACCGCACATATTGCATAGTTAGAATAAAAAGGACCCAATACGAAACATGCCGATTTTGTAATTCCAGTTTTGTATCTTTTATGTTAAGGTTCAATTTCATAAAATGACACATTTTGTTTTGTGTTATTTTTGTTCTAACTGTGCGATATATCTTTTTTGTTTGTTCGCCGATAACTTCGTCGTGATTTTTTTTGTTGCAAAGAAGATATTATTACAAAGGTGGTCCCATGATAAGAAAGTCAGGGTTTGATGACGGTAGAACAGATAAATCAAGGGCAACTTTAAAATATTTTACGGGCGAAGTCGAGGTTGAAGTCAGTTCCATTTTCTTCATCATCATCAGCCCATACTTGTCCACTGCTGGACATAGGCCTCTCCAATTGCACGCCACTGTGAATTACACGCCATTTTCTTTAGTAGTTGTTTTTAGTTTTCAAAGGAAGAATTTATGCTCAGATTAAAAGGTAACTATTAATTTATTTAAATTAATATTTATTAGTAGCCACATGGTGTTAGTGAGTAGAATACATGTGTCACAATCCCAGCCCAACTTTTTCCGTCGTGAGGGTCGTAATAGGCCAAGGGAACGCTTCAGTGGACGGGCAGCAGCGCTCTCTGTGAGTTAAACAACAACACCACTGCGATGACCAACCCGCCTGCCAAGAGTGGCGATTATTGACATTTCCTTTCAAATGATCATGAAAATCATTGGGGGAGGCCCTCGTCTATCAGTGGACGTTAAGTGGCTGATGCTGATGAATATTTAGTACATTTGTTCGTGGATAACTTCGTCATTTTTGAACTGATTTTGACGATTATTTTTTGTTAGAATAAAGATATTTCAAAAGTGGCGCCGTTCTCATCCGATGAAATCCAGGATAACCGTAAAAAAATCGCAGGGCGGGGGACTAAATCTGGTTGAAATCTATTATATTTAAAAAAAAATAATCCTGTCATTAATATTGTTTCTATTCACACGTTTTTTTTTAAACACAATAAACAAGCATTTGACCACCATCCTGCCTGATGTGAAGCAGCGATGTGGTCTACGATGGAGCACACTTGTTCATTAGGTACCTATTCACCCGCGACTTGAAGACCTTCAAACTGTACTGCGCAGGAAACACACACACACACACACATCTTGTCAGTTCGCACTATGAAAGTAGACGCAATCCGTTTGGTGCGCGTAAATGGGCATGGCGCGTATATGTATGTGCACCTAGTAATGGATGACGTTTTGCGTTTTCTCCTGGTTATCCTATTTATTTAATACTTTGTTGTACTAAAAGTAAAAAGAGTGGAATTAATACTAAGGTATTATCTACTAACCTCACAACATACGATAACATAAGTACGGGTCAATATTATAAACATACACCAACCAGTAAATCCAGATACTATCAGCAGCATCAACAACAACAACCAGTTACAACAAAGAAGAAACAAAATTGTATAATGTGTATGAACGTTCACAGAATAATTAAATACATACATTTTAATAACAACAATACATATTAATAGTCAAACTATTGGTTGTATAGATGTTGCACTAGAGTTGAAACAACCAACGCGGATCCGTAGAAGATATCTAAAAAAAACAATTTAAACCAACCAGAAAATGCGTAACCATTCAACTTACATTGTGTAAATTCATTAAGGGAATAAACATTGTATACCCACTTCAACATTGATTTAGGTACTTCGAGGTATACATTTTCCTACACAATAGACGTTTTAAACATAAACCTGAGCTTCAATACAGAGGAGAGTTCATACATTACAAGCTCATGGTCAAAGAAACATTGTGTACAAAGATCAGTCTGAACGGAAGGAAGAGCGGTGGAATACTTGCCAGCTACCCAATTTACATAATCACCAAAACAAAACGATTTTATAGTACTTCCTGTCTAGTGGCGTAAAAACACTACCGTGAAATAACAAGTTAAAGTTCCGATTCACTTTGGATGTCTCGAATGTTATAAATAAGAATATTTATAACATTTGCCAATACACATTATTAACAGTGTTTCTCTGCATGCTTATACATGTAAAGCTTTCTCAAGAATCAATCTAAGTAAGTACTGAAGAAAACCGCAACAAAATCAGTTTCGTAATTTTAAAGATCTAAACATACATAAGGACAGACAGACGTGAGGCGACTTTGTTTTATACTATGTATTGATTGAATACGTACGGTCGGCTAAGAAAATGGTCTATCAGTTTTGATGACGTTTCCTGTGTCACTAAAACATCAATAACGTACAGTTGGTATATTGTGACAAGTGAACAATGAACCTTAATGTCTAATGACATTCATATGAATGTAGATGAAGCGAAAGGGGTATGTCAGGATCGTGACAAATGGAGATCTGTAGTCTCTGCCTACCCCTCTGGGAGACAGGCGTGAAGTGTATGTATGTATGTACATTCATATGAGTTTCAACCTTAGGGTGGTAGAGCAGATTCTTGGCCGACTGTACATGTATCTTGCTGTGAAGTAAAGCATAGTGTGGAGACGCGAATATCAAAAGGTGTGTGGATTTCAAAAGTTTAAACAGGGTATTACGGCGCGAAAATTAACCAAAGATAAGCCTCAGAAAGCATCCAGCTTATCTTCGTTGTTTGCCCGACGTTTCGTCACAGTTACATGTGCCGTGGTCACGTGCGTGATCTTTTAATATAATGTCAGTGCGGGGTTCTTTAAATAATCTACTATATAAAAATAAGTCGGTTTTCCTCCCTGACGCTATAACTCCAGAACGCACGAACCGATTTCCACGGTTTTGCATTCGTTGGAAAGGTCTCAGGCTCCTTAAGGTTTATATCAAAGAAAATTTAAGAAAAAAATCACCAGAAAAGCGGGAAAACGAAACGAAGCCATCTGGTGGCGAAACGGAGTTCGCCGTGTTTGCTAGTTGTGAATAGTTTAGTATTAAAACGTGGACTGTCCTCGTATAAAAGTTTTAGATAATTAGACAAGTCCAATAATTGATATACCTAGGACGAAGAACCGACGCGAAGTCTCCGTAACGTGGGCGTCATGCCCCAGAAGGGGGAGAGTTGTCAACAAAACAGGAATGGACAGAGATAATTTGTATGAAGTCAAGAAGGCACACGTTGAGCGTTGAAAAGAGGCAAAAACAAGTAGACGCGCACGTCTCCAGAGAATGGCCCGTACGCCGAGAGGCAGGTAGGGCTTGGGGGGTGGTTGGATTATCCCTGATAAATTGACATACCTACCAGATTATTACCTAAGACCATTACAGTAGCAATGTCTTTTTTCAAAGTCTGTTTTTACTCTCTGTTCTTAAGTTCAGAAATGTTTGCATAAACCAACTCACAAGTTCGAAGGTAAAGATAAAGTACGCTGTTGGATGTCCCCAGTGACCCCGGCGGTGAGTCATGGACTTGTCACATATCGTTGTGACTTGTGACCCACCAGTGGGAAACTGAACAGTAAACGTTTTGTTTTTATCACTATGAACAAGCGTTTGACCACCATCCTGCCTGATGTTAAGCAGCGATGTGGTCTACGATGGAGCACACTTGATCAATAGGTACCTATTCACCCCAGTGACTTGAAGACCTACAGACTGTACTGCGCAGGAAACACAGACTCCAGCAAGTAATTCCACATGCTGGCGGTTCGCACTATACAAGTAGACGCAAAACGTGTTAAGAGATAAATATTTTTTTAATGAAACGCTGAGTATTTCAAAGAATAAAGCAATGGGCTGGCCGCCTTTCACCCATATCGTCATTATTACACACAAATTATACTTTTATTCAATTGCAAATTTAAAAACCCCTGATTGTAAATATTCGTGTCGTGCCCTTTCATTTGACACGCATCCGCTTTCAAACAAAAAAAAAATACCGCATTATAATCGGATCAGCCGTTTGGTAGCTACGTTGCCTCAGACAGACACTTACACACAGACACGTCAAACTTATAACACACCGTCGTTTTTTGCATCGGGGATTGAAAAGAACCGAATTCAACTAAAACTAGCTGCCCGTCCATACTGTTGTTTAAAGTTTCCCTGGATTTATCGGGTTTACCATCATCATATCCGAATTTCCTTAACATGGGACAATATTGGTATTCATCTAGCCGCAAACTATGACTATGCGTTCATTGCATTCACTATTGTTTTTACAGTTTTTTTTTACACCATGGTGTCAACATGTCAGGCGTGCACACAGGCGCATCATAACCATCGGGGGATATTCAATGGAGGATTTAAAAAAAATAAGTATTTTTCGTTGAAATGAAAGCAATATACAAAACGATCCCGAAGTATTTAAGCCTGTTCAATTCAAGATAATGAAACCTTTGTAACATCAATAGAGATTTCATGACAGCTAAATTTAATTCTATCCGTGACATGATTTAAGTTGGAACAGCGCTAGTACACTCCTAGTGAAGGTTTCAAAATCAGATCAAAAGTAAGTCAAATACAAAAAAAAAACTGGCCTAAGATGATGATACGTCCACTACTTAGTCACATTTTAACTTTTTATGAAGACAACCGGTTTGCCTTTTCAATTTGACTAATGAAAGTAGATAAATGGGTAACAAACAACATGGCCGAGTAGAACATTAAGCTAATTACTATAAACTTTTAGTAAGAAAAACTTACGACGGCAGCCAAATCCTAAGACTGAATGAATGAATGAATGAATATACTCTTTATTGCACACTGTACATTACAAATGTAAATAAAATAGTTTTAACAAAAAAAGAACCGACTTCAACCCGTAAACTAAAAAGTAAAAAATAAATTTATTTCTTACAAAGTAATACGTATTTCCATTTAAGTTGTTCAATAAAAATACCTGATTAAATAATTATTTTAAAATATTGAAGTCGGTGCCAAGTAAAACAATATTTATCAATCTTTCTGACGATAATATTCATAGTTAGCAGGTATATTAGGTTAGTATCGATTCATATTTTTTTCTTATACTGTTATTGTTTTGATTTATTTAAGTAGTTTGTAATTACTTAGTTAGCTTGTTGTAGTATTTACTTGGCACCGACTTCAATATTTTTAAATAATTATTTAATCAGGTATTTTTATTGAACAACTTAAATGAAAATACGTATTACTTTGTAAGAAATAAATTTATTTTTTACTTTTTAGTTATTATTAGCTATGCAATAAAGATATTGAGTATTGAGTATAGTTTACGGGTTGAAGTCGGTTCTTTTTTTGTTAAAACTATTTTATTTTACGATTTTGAGTGATGGGTCGACCGAACAAGGATGCTCAAGGAGAAAAGAAGAAGAAAAAAAATTAAGACTTTTATTTTTACTTTTTATTTTT
>SJJU01005685.1:0-27195 GCA_012932125.1 Conopomorpha cramerella | reverse complement strand
ATGGGGGTCGTAAGAGGCGACCGAGGGAGCTCTCCAGAGAACGGGCAGCAGCGCTCTCAGTGAGTTAAACCACAACGCCACTGCGATCGCCAACCCGCCTGCCAAGCGTGGCGATTACTGGCATTTCACCCCTCGTCCAGCAGTGGATGTTATGTGGCTAATGATGATGATGAATGTAGAGCAAATAGGAGTCATTTGATCAATTTGTTATTCCTGCGTAAAGCTCCATCTAGCATTGAGAAGTGATGGTGCACCCTCACGTTTAACCCACTTGTTCCTGAATTAATGTCGTTAGCGAGAATATAACGAAAATTTGTTTATGTACAATAAAAGGGCAGGGGAAAATACATAAAAAAATATTTAAAAAATTCTTGCACATCAGGAAAAGCTGGGAATGGTGTATCGTTAATGACAGGGTAGGAACAAGTGGGCACGAAAAACACGAAATTGACTTTGTCTCACCATTATGTACGAACGAAGAAATTGTAATACTTGTCTAATGGCACATGGGCTAAAAGCCCGAATCCACATAAAGAAAAAAAAACATCTTACGTGCGTCCACTAAAGTGTTAATATTAACCTTTTGACTTGAATTTGATTTTGAATTCAACTCTGATAATCATAAACTTCAAAATCACTTGACTAATGTGTCTGATTTATAAGACATTGGCGGTGAAAAGGTTAAACGAGTTGAAATTCAAATATTACTCACATCATTGGCATTAGAGTTATGTCCAAACACATCGCCGTATAGGGGTTTTCCAGTCTCGTCGACGGGCGGCTTGCCCCAGCCACCTGCATGGTAGCCGAACGCACAGCCATCGGGTATGGGGGCGTTCAGGCCCGGTATCCTCAAGTTAGGGTACGAGGGCGGTGGTCCGTAGCGCTGCTGAGCTATAAGCCACGGCGGGGGTACCTGGTGAGGAATGTTTTGATTATCATAAAGCTATCCTCGGTGGGGATAACCTCACTCCATGTCTCGTTGGGTTAAATACGGTTGGTGAACCGTAAGCATTTACTAAGCAAATTTTTTCTCGTTCTGAAACCCCAGTAGCGTCTTCAGAAACAGTAGACTTCGGATTAAAAGGGAATATCCGTATCCTGTATACGTAAAAATATTTTTTAAACACAGTAAACAAGGGTTTGACCAACATCCTGCCTAATGTTAAGTAGCGATGTGGTCTACGATGCCGATGGAGCACACTTGTTCATTAGGTACCTATTTACCCATGGCTTGAAGACATCATTGTCGTGCGCGTTGGGGGAGGTCTATATCAAGCAAAAGTAAGTTACAATATTCAAAATGCTGATACAAATTTTTGGCAGTATTATCAATAGTATCTACAACTTTCAAGCGATAACAGACCTTGTGCGAGCCAGGTCCGACCGGCATGCCGAGGGCAGTTCGCAACTCTTCAGAAAGATCGCCGGGTTTCTTCTCCCGCAGCCGAGTTTCGAACTCCTTACCCTCGTAGTACAGGTCTCCGTGGATAGTCATGCGAGGTTTCGTCTGCCACCTATTAGCCAGAAGAAAACAGAAAATATTTTGTACGATGCTTTTACTATTATATTTCCTCCACACGTGTGCAAATACTTTAGGGAGCTGCAAGTAGACATGCACTATCCAGAGCATGGCCCCCGTACACCGAGAGACAGGTAAGATTTGAGGAATGGTGTGCTCTGTTTGTCCAGGCAAAACTTTCCGAAATGCCAAGAAGTGGAAAGGTACAGGGCGTCCAATCTTGCGAGCCGACGATTCCTATAGGAGATTGTCAAGGGACACTAAGGGTCTGCTGCGGTTCTTCGAGGAGCTGGGTTAGTTTGATAAGCATCACCCGATTAAAGCACAATAGGTGTAAAATTGTAAATTGTGTTGCGAAAACGACGCGAATCATCTACATCTACCGCTATGAGAAACAGACGTGATTTTAAGTATGTAAGTCCATAAACGTTAGCCTTTCCGTTAGTACATGTTATGTCTTCTTTTGTCCCATTTATTGAAATAAATACTGCTAAATATAAATACTAGGGTTTCAAAGACAGATTTTGGTTACGCCTCCTGTCATTAATGCCACACTCAAAATATAGGTAAAATGCTAAGACCAAACATAACTATAGGCTTGCAAACCGCGTACCTCTTTTCCACTAACATGAGTGGAAAATTATGTATCCAAACTGTTACTTGAATGACAGTTTGGATCCAAATATACCCTATTAGGCTGCTATGCAGTAAGGGACAGAAAATGTTGTCCCTTTCTCTTTCACTTCTGCCTGTTTTTCATATTGTTGTCTCGTTTTATTTTAAGTCAGTTTTGGATTGCAAGTTTAATTGTTTTTAATCTGAGGTAAAATGTGACATCAATGACAGAAGTAGGAACAACAATCTGTTAAATAAACGTAATGGAAAATAACGGGTAACGGAAAAAAATAAAACAAATGAAATAACTCACCTCTACTACGTTCACTTATCAGTTGTATGTTAAATCTATTGTGGAATAAAAAGTATTGTGCCACAGTTTTCACTGATGTCAATTGGATCTAAAATATTATGATTGTTATCAATCAATCAGTCATTTTCAGGTCACAATTAGTAGGTAATTTCTTTATATGAATCTACACAGCCTGTAATGAATCTATTTTATTACATTTTTAATCCAATGATTTTAACTTTTTTGTGTTATTACATGTTTATTCAAGTGACCGATCTCAAAGTGCTTCTTATAAAATATGAAATGACCATACTTATGCTTTTATACATACATACGGGAACTTAGATAATCAAATAATACCCAAACGTGTGTATATAATAGTTGTAGACATCTTGCATGCATTCTTCACTATTAGCCTGACATAGTATTATGGATCACAATAAAAAAGGGGACATATACAAATTTGTAAGAGATGCAGCCAGTTTTATACCATTATAATCCAAAGATGCCAACTTTATGCTTCTAGAGTTAATTATCATCTACTATATCAAAATAAGTCGGGTTTTTCTCCCTGACAATACAACTCCAGAACGCACGAACCGATTTCCACGGTTTTGCATTCGTTGGAAAGGTCTCAGGCTCCGTAAGGTTTATAGCAAAAAAAATTTAAGAAAAATTTCAACAGAAAAGCGGGAAAACGAAACGAAGCCATCTGGTGGCGAAACGGAGTTCGCCGTGTTTGCTAGTCGATTTATAAATATAATAGTGATATCTTCAACATACTTGAAGAAGGCGTCGTGCAGTTTCTGATAGTCGATGTCAATCTTGCCGAGCTTCGGCCTCGCGCGTTCCCTCATCTTGGCCTTGAGGGTTTTGGTCTCCTCCTTGTCCTGGAGCGAGGCGCGCATCTCCATGATGCCGGTCTTCTTGATGAAGTCCGGTAAATCGAACGGCGGCTTCTCTATGCCTCGCTTGCCTTGGAGATACTGTAAAATGGAAAATATTGTTGTATTTTATTTTAAAAGGACAAAGAAACAAGTATAGGTGCTGCTTAATTATAGACCGTCACAACATGGTAAATAGCGTTACATTATTATAAGAAAGTACAATTAGGTTTACTTAAAATCTGTTCACTAATTCGACGAACAATTTTGTACTTCGCATCATCATCATCAGCCACATAACGTCCACTGCTGGACGAGGGCCTCCCCCAATGATATCCGTCATTGGGGGGGTATGCGAATAATCGCCACGCTTGGCCGGCGGGTTGGCGATCGCAATGGTGTTGTGCTTTAACTCAGAAAGGGCGCTGATGCCCGTTCTCTGGAGAGTTCCCTCGGTCGCCTTTAACGGGAAATGTTGGGCTGGGGTACACATGTATTCTATTCGCCGTCCCACACGGCGAGCACTTCGTATCGTGTATGAATATTAGATTTTTTGAAAAATATATTACCTGGGCAGGAGAATATACATTAATTTGATACCCGCGTTTCGATGGTACAAGTTTCATGCATGGTGGTTTGAATGGGGTCTTGCAGCTACTAATGAATGTTTTTTAATGAAACCTGTACAGACATTATAACTCAATATTGTTCACCGAGTATACCACGGGTGACCACGACGCATGCAACTGCGTCGAAATGTCGAGTAAAATAACAAAAGTAAGCTCGATCTTCACGCCGATATACCTACCCGGTGAACAATATTGGGTTACTAAAGAATGTGACAAATATAGTGCAGTTGGTAAGTACCTTGGTAAGTACCCCGTTGTTCAAATACCTAGGCAGTTTTTTTTCACAAATCTACGTATACGTAAACAATATCATGCGCGACCGTCGACATCCACATCCACGCGTAAGCAGTGTACTGGACTATTTGACCGCCAATTTCTTCTACTCGTATATTTACACACGAATGATTTTGAAGCCTGTGGTATTTGGAATAGAATTCAAAACCATATAACAATATTAAGGCCATTCGCGTCGCGCGTGATATTAACTAGTCTATCGGCAACAAAAGCTAGATAACTATAAGCATTATTTCCAGCAACACCAGCCTTCCTGAGAGCGTCTGTGGTCCAGTTGGTCGGATACTTGATACTTGCAATCGGAGGTTGCGGGTTCGAGTCCGGCTACTGGACGTGTACCAATGGGACTCTTCTTCAGAGCCTATGTACGCAACGCAACGCTCGTACGGTGAAGGAGAACATCGTGATGAAACCCGCACACAACAAGATGTGTGAACCCTATAACAGCGATGGGCTCACCCCCTGTCACACTTGGTGAACTGTGGGCATTTGCGTACAAAGTGCCTCTGCCTACCCCGCTTTGGGATTAAAAGGCGTGAAGTGTATGTATGTATGATGTACCAACCTTCCTCTTGTAGCACCAATGTCTGGGCACTTGCACAGTGTTCCTGTGCGCTTTGAGCTGGACCAGGAGTTTGGGATCTCGAGCTGTGACGTCATACATCTCCACGACGTCCGGCCGGGACACCAGCTGCTTCAGCTCGGCCACAGACAGCCTTGACAGCTTCTTCATTTTACGCTTCGACATGCGCTCCTTTTCTTCCGCTGCCGTTTTCTATTATGTGACAAGTTGTTTAATATAATTAACCTTTTCACCGCCAATGTCTCATAAATAAGACACATTAGACTAGTGATTTTGCAGTTTATGATTATCGGCGCAGAATTCAGAATCGTGAAAACAAAATTTATCTTCTAGCCGTCAAAAGGTTGTACCCATAGGTACACTGGAGTTTTGCGCGGGAACCCATGAGACAGATAGCTTCCTCGTTTTTTCATTTTAAAAATTATTTTTACTGTCCTTGTTATAAATGGTGCCTTAATTAATGTAATAATCAGCTGGTGGTGAAATATAATGTAGTCAAAGTGGAATGTCAAGGAGGGTCCACCCTCAAATTTTAATGATACTTTGACAAGTTGTTGTCACTTCATTTACTTAAGAAATGGCTAATAATCTAAGCTTGAGAGCATTTCAGATACAGGATCTGTGTCCCACTTCTGGGCAAAGACTTGGCAATGCTCCTGTTATCTCCATTCTTGAATACATGTTAAGGAAAAAAAATATCCAATGAAGCAAGACAAATGTAACTAAGAGGCAAGTTGCGCAAACTTTACATAAGTACTTATGGCATATTGTAAAGTTGTCTTTGTAATCCGTAAAGCAAAGATTAAAAAAGTAATTACCTCAGCAGCCTCCTCATCAGTGGCAAACTGGTCGTGGACCTTCTCTGTGATCTTTGCGGCAGGTTTTTCTAAATCCTTTCCGGGCTCCTCCTTCACATCCTCATCCTTCTTATCGGTGATCTTGAAAGCCTCTAACACTCGGTGGAACTGACGGTACATCGGCTCTAGCTCGTGGAACTGAATGTTCTCTTGGACATACCTAAAGATGCAAATAAGACATTTACAGTACACAAAAATATCTGAAAAATCATCATTCGTAAAGATAAAGGCTCATAGAGAAAATTTTGTAAATAAAGACCTGTAGATATGTCAGTACACAAACATATAGTATAAAAAAAATACAATGTTGCTTAATGCCTTCTTCAAGATTTTAGGGCTATTGGAGAAGTATCTAGTATGTTTTGATTTCTTTGATATTTTATTTTATTACAGGATAAATGTATTTAGAACCTGAGTATTTATTTATTCAATATCTATATGTACTCAAGAGGATAGTTGTAACAGACAGATGGATAATACATTAGGGCTCTCTTTCTTTCCTTTTGCCTACAGTAAACACATCTAAAAAAAGCCTGGACGGTAACTCTGCCACATTAGTTATCATTTGCTCCATTCATAATAAAAAAGTCTGTCAGTACATCATAATAAAGGCTGATTAATTAAAAAACATTAAGTACTTACTCCACTTCAACTTCTTTTTCATTTTCCTTATCACTGGACTTATTAGAAGAATCTGTTACTTTTTCTGCTCCAGTCTTGTTAGCATTTTCCCTCCTCTTTGCTTTGGCTTCCTTCTTCTTTTTCTTCTTTCGTTTGTTTTTACTTGCTTTGTTTGCATGACCCTACAACATAGGAATAATTTTACACTATGTCTTTACTACTGGTTGTGTGGGCAGTGTGAATCCTATTAAATATAAAAAAAAATTAAAAGTTTGGTTATTTTTACACTTTCATGCAAAACTTGGGAACGGATGGCAATTAAACAGTACCTATAACAAAGCTTACACTAAGCAATAATATAGCTTATTCTAAGCATCAACTTTTGTTTGAAACATTTGATTAAATTCTTTAACATACATCATAAATCATAAAAGTATAGGGGATATTTATTTTAATAACAATTGTAATTTGAAATTACTACTAGGTAACAACATTTCTGGGAGTAAATTACTCATACATAATAACTACACAGTTATATGTCTTACTTCCTGTTTAGATATCACGGGGGGTAGAGGTGCATCTGGTATATTCTCCTCGTCAGAATCTGCATCATCTTCTTCGGCATCATACTCTGTACTGATAACAGGAGCAGGTGGGGCTTCGGGTAGTTGCTCTGCTTCTGTGCAGGTAATCATAATAATACAATATCTGGGTGGCAGATTATATCAATGGTTCGGGGTAAATAGGGCATAAGCAACATTTTGGGCCAAATTGAGTTATGAATGCCATCCTACTTAGATTTATTTTCTCATCGAATGAGCTCACTCCCATAGCTCTAAGTCGATTTTTATAGTAGCTTATGCCCTTGAAGATTTATCGACACTTTTTTTACATTTGATTTAAACAACCAGTTTTGAGACCTTTTTATTTTGCTTTTATAAATGTCACCGAAAAGACAGATTTTTTCAAACAAAAACGTTATCTACATTTTAGTCATTTTGAAACTTTAAATGGCTCTCCTGCACATTTACGTTTTTGTCGCTTATACCCTATTTACCCCCAACCGTTGATATATACATTTAAGAATTTTCATTTGTCCATTTCAATCGAGTATGAAATAAGTGTCTGGCAACAAAATTTCTCAGAGACAGATTGATCTGTCGAATTAATAAACAAACTATAGTAAACATTCTTCAAAATTGAGTTGAGATTGAAATATGTGTGTTGACGTGACTGGTACATGCCTAATTTGTTAGTATTTGTTTAGGGTGTGTTTAAAAAAAAAAGTTGTATTCAAATGCATTGATATTATATGCTGTAACGGCAGCATAACAGAAATATTTTTTATCATTGCATTAAGGCATTAATTATTTTGCACAAAGCATCACATGTCGCTTGCAAAAATTATCAATGAAAAGGACTATTAAAACAAAAATTAAAAAACATGGATCCTTTATTTTTCACTTTTCTTTACTATTAAAAAAATAATAATATAAAATACAGAAATGTAGTTGACAACATTGGCCAATCCACTTTTGTGGAAGATCCCAAGGCCCACAATTTATTTGACTTGGTTTTTCAAAGCTTATGCTTCTGAGTACAATTGTATATTGTAGAAATGTTTTTAATGTGTACAAATTAAATGGTTAATCCATGCAATTTAATTGACATTTTACTTGATGATCCTTCTTAGGAAGGTGTACAAAATATTAAACTAAATCTTTGCTGTAATAACATACCTTTCTCATTTGAGTCCTCTTCACCTAATGCAGCTTGCCTTTGGTCTTTGTATGCAAGAGCTTCTTCTAAAGCTTTAGGCAATACTAAACCCCCAGGGGGAGCAGGCTTGTTCCTAAATTCCTCAGGTGTATCAATCTTCATTGTCAACAGTGATGGCAGATTTGAAGTTGGAGGTGGCCCTTGCTGGGCAATATCTTCGTCTTCTTCATTATTATCACCATCTTCACCATGTTCATCCCATCCTGGAGGTCCATCTCTATGCCCCCAACCTGGTGGTCCTTGATTGTCCCAACCCCTAGGCATTCCAGGAGGACCAACATCCTGATTGAAGCCCCCTTTCATATTTGGCCCACGCATCATACCAGGTGGTCCCATAGGTGGTGGACCCATACCAGGAGGCCCCATTGGTGGACCCATTCCTGGTGGGGGTCCCATACCTGGTGGTGGAGGACCCATTCCTGGTGGTGGACCCATACCTGGTGGAGGTGGGCCCATACCAGGTGGAGGAGGTCCCATACCTGGCGGTGGAGGTCCCATACCTGGAGGCATTCCAGGAGGTGGACCCATACCGGGCGGTGGAGGGCCCATAGGCATACCGGGAGGTCCCATACCAGGCGGTCCCATTCCCATCATATTAGGCGGCGGTCCTGGAGGCATATTTGGAGGGCCACCTGATGAACTCACTGGCGGCATCATTGGAGGTGGAGGCACCATGGGATTTGGTGGAACTCCGCCGGGTGGGCCCATAGCACCAGGCGGAAGTGGCGGCATCGGTGGAAAAGGCAAAGGCAGAGGACCCATACCCGGCGGGCCCATGTCGCTACCAGGCGGACCAGTACCCGGAGGTCCATCCATTTTGTAAGTTGCTGATCTATAAAGTCACGGATTTATTTTTTATCAGTATCACTACGTACGGAACTAGCACAGTACTATTATAAACATTCAAGAACGTAAAACAACAAAATACAAGAAGCCATCAAGCCAACTTGTAGAGGTTAATGTCAATATTTATTGATTGACAGTTCTTCGAAGAATGATCACGGTAGGGGTTGATTGACGTAGTGCGAACGAGGTGCGAACACATGTATACTGAATAATATCGTTCAATACTTTTTCTGTTTAGACAAAAATAGTGCTATAGACACTATAATAGTAATCTAATAACATGTTATTACTACGATCGTACATCGGCTTTACTATCAAAGGTGACAGAGGGAGATTTTTTTTTCAACACGTTTGTAAGTTTCGTATTAAAACTCTTTGAACGCACTTATCAATTCTGTTTGACAGTCACGTGTTTATTTATTTGACTGACACGATTTTTGTTGTGAAATGGTGGTGTATAATTTGCCAAAAATTGTGCAGTACTAAATGGAATATTAGTTAGATATTCTGCCTTTGGACACGTAATCTCTGAACAGGGTTCAACAACGTAAATGTCAGATATGGGTGACAAATACAATACCAAATGTCCTGGAGTGAAACGGCTCATGAGGGAAGCTCTGGAACTGGCAGAAGCTACTGAAGAATATTGTGCTAGACCTCTAGAGGACAATCTTTTTGAGTGGCACTTCACTATACAAGGGCCCAAAGGTACTGATTTCGAAGGCGGTATATATCATGGCAGAATACTATTCCCAAAAGAGTATCCTATGCAACCACCTCACATTATATTACTTACACCAAATGGTCGCTTTGAAGTCAATAAAAAGATATGCTTATCAATATCTGGTCACCATCCCGAAACATGGCAGCCATCATGGTCAATAAGAACAGCCCTTCTGGCACTGATTGCCTTTATGCCTACACCAGCAGAGGGAACCATTGGGTCTTTGGAGTATTCACCAGCTGAGAGGAAGATATTGGCAAAAAAATCTACAAGCTGGGTATGTCCCCATTGCGGAGAAATCTCAGCACTCTTGTCGTCCACTGCTGCCATGCCCATAACTGAAGAAGAACAGTCAGTTTTGAATCAAATAGCATTTAAAGGAGAAGATGAGCAAGCCCAAGTGAAGCCCCCAGCACCACAGCCCCAGCCTGTTGTAGAAGAGGTACAAACTGCTCCAGTACAGATGGAGTCTTCAGAATCTAGTGCAAGCTTCTTGGATCAATTGACAGAAATATTAGTTGCCATGTTAGTTGGCGTCGTTGGTATATTTGTCTACAGACGCTGGAATGCTTACACCAACACTTATGAGTCTGAGCTTTAATTTATTGTGTTCTTTCTAAATTCTGACTCTTTCTAATATTGACACCTTTATTTTTGTATTGTTTGTATCTATTTTGTAAATAAGTGTGTAATTAGGCAAACGAGATTTATGGTGTTTTATGTAAACTGGAATTTATAATGTTGTAATATCTTAGAACATTTCAAGGATTCACTGATGCAATAATAAGATCATGATCTAAATTAGGCCTATAATTTATTAAAATATCATTCTGATGCAATAAATATGTAACATTCCAGTTGATCATAATGCATTGAGGTATTTACTTGTAGGTTTGTATTTACATAATATCTCTTTAGACTGTATAACATAAATTAATTATTATCACAAGTGAAAATGTATTAGTGTAATTTATTAAAAGATAAAATTATAAATAGTAGCCATTCTACTTATTTGTTTGTTATGTATAGGAATATGTTGATTTATAAAATAAATGTACCTCTATCTACTGTACATTGAGTGTTTTTGTACCCAAAGAATCTGGAGAGAATGAATGAATTAAAAGCAGTTTAAATGATCAACATTGTACTACAGTCTTTGAAATCAAATGATTTGCTTAAACCATTTGCCCATATAACTTACTTTCCTAGGATAAAAGAGTGAAACTAAAGAAATAGGTTTAGTTCAAACTATATAGGTGAGCAGAATTTTGAATTTCACAATTCTTTGAATCAACACAGATAATGAAGCTGGTGTTATGGATAGTAAATATTTTTTTAGTAGCTGGCTGGGCATTCTAGCCACAATCCTCATAATTTAAAACAGCATGAAATCGAATTTATTGTTTGTTTTATTTTTCAGATAAATAGTGCTCTTATAGTTTCGTAGTTATAGTTAGTTTATTGAGGATTATGGCTTGACTCAAGTCATGGCTGCACCAAAAGAACGGTGCGGCCTAGATTCTAGGTAAGGTTTAAAAAACGAAGTGCACAAATAGTGCTCACGCTATGCCGATTTCCAAACAAAAAATCCAGAGGTATTAAGGTAGGTAGTCTGGGATTGTGGGCTTAAGTTTTTGAAAATATAAAATACAGCTATTCACTTGAGCCTTATGTCACAAAAGTGCCCCCGAACCCCCAACCAAAGTGGTACCGAAATAAAAGACATTAACTTTCTCATATATTTTACTCCAGGTACGCTCGAGTCGAAAAGTGACAAGGATTCTTCTCAAACAAAGTTTTTATATTTATTCAATAAATTCTTTGTAAGATCCTATCACTTTGAAATGCCTTTTGCCGCAAGGCGCGGAACGGAAAAATGAAAGGGATACATGGTAATGCAATAAAGATATTGAGTATTTTGCTGTTCTGATTGGGTTATTCCGATCTCTTACCCTAGAGAAGTACATCCTGGGATGAAATCTGGGAAACGTTTGTCTCAGAATTTACCCTGGATAAATAATATGCTCAAGATAAATTGTCTCCTTCGCTCCGCTACGACCGAAAATTACAACTTCGGTAGTCAGACAGAACCAAGTGCCTACTCACCTTTAGGGACCTTTACCTAATAGTAATTTTGATTTTCTATAGCCAGTGCCCGTCTACCCCGCTTCGGGATTAAAAGGCGTGATGTACACTTATTTGATTTCAATCTTTGATTACAGACACAATACAGTATTGGGGAAGTCACTTGCTGATTACGAAATAATGCTGCCTATGTATTCAATAGAGAATTATCGTGCTGTAGTTCCAAAATGTATGACTGGATGACTTTAGAATAGCCAGCAGTATTTTTTTATTTAAAAGTAAAAAAACGTATTTAAGTAAGGTATATTTCGTTGTCTGAATTCCATAACACAAGTGCTTTAGCCACTTAACCATAGGATTAAGGCAATGTGTGTGTTGTTGTAAAATATATTTATTTATTATTGAGAAATCAAGTGCGATACTAGCGACATCTCAGAACAAAAACATATGGAATTATTTTGAGCTATCAGTGAATTGCCAAATAATTCTTTATAAAAGGATAGAAATACTATTGAAATAAAACTTCATGTTTTGAGAAGTAATATTTATTCGAGTACATAACTACATCTTACAATATAAAATGATAATAACTATTTCCCGCATGATAAATATGTTTCAAAATTGAATTTAAGACACCTGCTTCTTGACACCTCTTTTTGTTCGAGAAGTATTATCACATATTTTCAATTTACTTTGTTACTTTATTGTATGTCTATAGAAAAATATGTATGTTCCAGTAAAAGTACAAAGTTGGAAGAGAACTGTATATACTAATAAAAATAAAACATTATGAACTTAAAACGTAAATTGCGTAATGGCACTGTACATGTACTTTTGCGAATATGTCGCTGTTTGTCAAACAATATGTTTTCTGTAAGAAATCTAAATAGATTGAGCGAAAATAAGTAGAACTAACCTTAGAAATTCCACTGATTATCTATCAAAATTCTACTTTTATTCCTCCATTGCACTACTGTGATGACACTACTTGATGGGAGGTATGATAGGTACGTATGCTGTGGTCCGGGAAATTAAAAAAAATACTTATCAGGGCTAGTTACGTGTTCGAAACATGTTTTTTTTTTGTTTAAACTGTATTCGTAATTAGTATGAACCTCAGTTGATGATAGTAAAGCCATCACCTAACGCCACGGGGAATAAATTAAATTAATTGCAAAATAATCCTTAGTATTTTCATCGAGTAAAAAGAAGAGAAGATACTTTTTACTGCCGTAAAAATTAAATACAGTTCACTTCCAACCGATATTATAATCTAAGACATTGGCATTACTTGTACAGTCAACAACTAACTGCACTCAGCATTAATTGAGCAGGACATTATTAGATCTAAACTTTACACTAAAATCAACTTTGTTGCCGGTCAAAATCTTCTCTAATAGTAGGCCTCCGATTAAAAAAAAAATTAATAATTATATAAACATTACATCGAAAGTCAGTCGTCAGTTATGTTCCAACCGAACTATACATGACCCTAATTATGTCGATTACGATTGGAATAAAATAATAGCTAGGCAATTAGTCCCGAAGCGCAAGCTCGCCAATACGGTAGCCAACAAAATGGCCGCAGCCGAGCCCCGCGGCCGAGACACCGCATAAAATATACTCATTACAAAAATACTGTACAATTAAAATTACTTCATTCTGAGGGTAATATAAAAACCTATTACCAATATAATGTTAAAAAGGTCTACTACATCCCGCACCACGCGTCTGTAATACACACAAAACTATATACAAATACATTGTTCAATATACATGTTACACACATCCAAATTTGTTCCCGAAACTGTAGTCTTTACCTCATTTTTATTTTCTAAATTAAATAAATGAGATCGAACACAAACATTATGGAATTTTGGTGAAATAATTTATGGAGATACTTGTGTATAAATTTGTGAGAACATGAGATACACTGTGCACATATTTAGAAATTGGATCATACATAATATGCTTTACATTTATTATAATTTGTAGTCATTGTAAATATGATTGATTGTCTTTAATTTTTAAAGGCACTGATTATTAACGAGTGTTAACTGCTTTTCGGAATCATTTTCTTACACTATAGTTCAAAAGCCAAATATTAAAAATACTGTTATCCGACTACAAATATCACGTACGAAAATACACACTTGACCTTGCATGCGTTACATAATACATACATCTATTCTAAAATATATCTTCTCAGTACATATAGTTAGTATATAAATACAGTTCTCAGTTTTAATTGTCAAGTACCTAAAAATATACTTTTGCACGGGGGCAAAACAACTTTTGACTCTATAGAAATATCAATTTGGTGGGATAGTTTATCCACTACTTTAGTCGATACGATGTTGTTGGAATGTATGTCCAGTTACATTGTGTTGTTGTCTGCATCTGACTACCACAAGTTTATTGTTCGAAGTCAACTCCAGTTAATCGCATAGTGCTATGCTAAAATAAATAAAACATAAAGTCTTAGTATACCTATACAGTGATTGATAGGTCTCAATGCGTGTGGACGCCGACTGACGGTTATCATTGTAATATAAGCTAGATAAGTCGGCAGTCGTTTGTTGCCTACTAGTGACGTCACTGGACCGCACCACCGGTGTGTGCGTATATAATTGGTCGGGTGATGACGTCACGTGGCGCGGGTCCACCGTCGCAGGTGTGTCAGTCTCGTCTCAACATTCCGCTAGTGCTTCGATAAGTTGAGCGGCATTTCTGAAGAAAAAAAAGTTCATGTGTGAGAATCATAAAAAAACTAAAAAAAAAACGTGTTGCGCCGACCCCACCTAGTGTAGGATCATCATCAGCCACATAACGTCCACTGCTGGACGAGGGCCTCCCCCAATTAGATCCGTCATTTGGGGTGAAATGCCAGTAATCGCCACGCTTGGCAGGCGGGTTGGCGATCGCAGTGGTGTTGTGGTTTAACTCACAGAGAGTGCTGCTGCCCGTTCTCTGGAGAGCTCCCTCGGTCGCCTCTTACGACCCCCATGACGGGAAAAATTGGGCTGGGGTGGTGACACATGTATTCTATTCGCCGTCACCACACGGCTAACCTTTATATTAACGTCCGTAATTCTCAAAAGGGGGTGGACAATACCTTAGGTTCACAAGAACCCTTCGACCATATTAAACATTATAAGGAGGTAAGAATGTCATTATTGACCTTCCATGTTACAAGTTGCTTAGCCTGAATTAACCTAAATCTCCCAATCACATATTCGGCTCCTACGACATACCAGGAAGAAAGACAGCTGATGCATTGTACTTACATCCCATGTGTGTGGGATATGCATGTGGGTGTTTGGTATGCTGTTAATTAATACTATGAAATATTGTTATCTTCATAGTGACAATGCTAACTCCTAACAAAATGTATTGTACTTCATAACTGTTACTACATAATTCTATAGGTAATTAGTCTTAGTTTACACTGAAGTGAAAAAAAAATATTGAGTGTAATTTGAAAAAATATTAGAAGTCTGTTAAAAATAGATTAACCGAACCTATTTATTATCTCAAGAAATTAAACTTTAAATAAGTGGTAAGTTCGTGTCCCGCTACGCGGGTACGTATGTTTCTGGCATCTATTCGTAACAGAATTGCGATGGTCTCGCCACCTATCACGTTGGTGATGCTAAGGACCTATGCATTCTGCATAAACAGACTCATGTGTCACGTCTTCATTTCCTCTTCCTTGCGTCAACAAAATATAGTGCGAGTATGTGTGGTGAACTGACCGTTAGCGGAGTCGTCGTTGTGCAGCAGGTGATGGTGCATGTACGGGTGGTGCGCGAGCGGCGGCGGCCAGTGCGGCGGCGCGTAGTGCAGCCAGAGCGGCGGCGGCGGCGGCGGCAGGCGCGGCGGCGGCGGCGGCGCGGGCGGCGCGTCCAGGCTCAGCAGCGAGTGGATGCTGTACGAGGACACGTTCTTGGAGGCGGGCGGCGTGGGCGGGGTGGGCGGCGTGGGCGGCGCGGCGGGCGGGCGCGCGCTGGGCCCGGGCGCCGCCGCCGACGGCCGCGCGCGCCGCTTGCCGCCCGCGTCCTCCTGCTGCAGGCTCACGCGCTCCATCTCGCGCAGGATGCGCTTGCGCGGCGACACCATGGCGTGCTCCTGCTGCCGGCAGTGCGCCAGCTTCGCGTTCACCGGCGCCGGCAGGGCCGCCACCTTCTCGCGCAGCCTCTCGATCGTTCCGTTCAACTTCTTCCGCATTATGGACGGCTTCGTCTTCTTATACGCTCTTAACTTATGATACTGATGCGGTTTCTTGAGTTTCATGTGGTAGTACTTCTCGCGCTCGGCGGTGGGCGCGGGCGGCGAGTGCGCGTGTCCGTTGCGGCGGTCCAGGCCGTTGGTCCGACGGTCGTCGGCGGCGGGCGAGTGCGGCCGCCTGCGCTTGCGTCGGCTGCCCGCCTCTATCGCGCTGCTGTGCAGAGTGGACGGCCGGCAGTAGTAGAATGTTAACTCTTTGGAAATGTTCCTGCGCGGCGTGCTCTGCTTCCAGCAGTGGTCGCGTTGCCATGGTGACGACTGGATCGAGCTGTTGTCGTCTGACACTGCAAATATGGAATTAAAAACATTAGAACATCATAAATAACTAAAAGTATCAGGTTTGCGTAGTAACGAAACGTCGTAACATTAGTATTATACATAACTCTGAACTCTGTGAGAATATAAACAACCTGCTAGCAATTCACTTCATATGCATTAATCTAGACTAGCTATATTGTGCTTACCACTAACAGCTGCGAAAACAGATTCAACACTAGACTAAACATTTGAACAGTATTCGTAAATAATTACTGCCACCATATAATGCTCAAAATGTATTTTTAGCAGAATGCTATCGGCTAGCCCTTAGGTATCTTAGTTGTAGCATCTTGATAACAAATTGAGAGGTATAGAGTAATAGTTAAAGAAGCGACTATGCGACAATATCTTAAATTTTATTGTAAATGAAAGTTAAGAAAATTGTAATATCATAATGAGATTATAGGTAACTAGTGGACGCCCCGCGATTTCATTCGCGTAGTTTAGTAGTACCTGCATCCCAAAATTCAAGCGTCTAACTTGCAGCAGTTTAGAGTTATCATACAAGTTATTTCTGGTTAATTCCCGTTCCCGTAGGAATTTCTGGAATTCCTTTCTTAGTGCACCACTACGGTACCTAAGCTACGTCAGTTCCAAATTTTAAGTGCCTATGTTTAGCCGTTTGGGCTGTGTGTTGATATGTCAGTCAGTCAGTTTCTCCTTTTATATCGGACGTTGTCCTGTATTAACATTAATATGAATATAAAACTAGTATAACCTCCAGGATGGTCTGTGCCCAGCAGTGGATGTCACGAAATATAAACTATCCTATCTCTCAAATTGGACGAAATTACATATAAATGCCAACTTTTGTGAATATCGGTCCTTGCTGAAGAGTTAATTGGGAACAAACATCATGACACTGGATTTTTATATATTAAGATACTGACTTCCATTTCTTTTAAGAGCCAATATCTACAGTGGGGCATTCAGAGTAGACCTGACAGAGCTCAATCAGTGACGACTGGGCTATATCAAGGGCCTAACCCAGTCTGGATTGCGTAAAGGACCAAACTAAAGGCAGTATAGAAAAAAAAATACACTTCACGCCTTTAATCCCAAAGAGGGGTAGGCAGAGGGTGAGCGTGGTGAGCCCATCGCCGTTATAGGGTTCACACACCTTGTGGTGTGTGGGTTTAATCACGATGTTGTCCTTCACCGTACGAGCGTTGCGTTGCGTACTGAAAAAGAGTCCCATTGGTACACGTCCTGTAGCCGGAATCGAACCCGGGACCTCCCGGTTACAAGTCAAGTATCCGACCAACTGGACCACAAACGCTCTAGGACCACAGACGCTCTTGGACCACAGACGCTCTCGCAGTATAGAAATGAGACAAAATTCATAAATTTTATGACGATTCACATTAATGTTTCCAAATAGTGCATTACTACATAGGAGACCTAGTTCAAACTTTACTGACCGCTAAGCGATGCGGCTCGTTCCTGCCGCGGTGTGTGCGGATGGGGCGCTGGCGCAGCGGGCGGCCAGAACGTCTTGCGCGGCACCGACACCCAGCCCGAGCGCTCGCCCTCCCGCGCGCATCCACGCACCAGCTCCAAGATGAACTTGCCATCTGAAATATATTACGAGTGTTAAACACTGCTCGGCTGTAGATAACATACATTCTTAGCCCTTTTTTACTTTAATTTGGTGTCTACAGCCTAGTAATCAGGTATTTGGATGATGAAGTGTGAAAATCCCACAGGGTGTGAGAGTCCTATTACTATAAAAAAAAATACACTTTACGCCTTTAATCCCAAAGAGGGGTAGGCAGAGGCACTTGCTAATGCAAGTACCCACGGTTCACCAAGCGTATTTAACACAACGTGACAGGGGGTGAGCCCATCGCCGTTATAGGTTGTGGCGTGCGGGTTTCATCACGATGTTGTCCTTCACCGTACGAGCATTGCGTTGCGTACATAGGCTCTGAAAAAGAGTCCCATTGGTACACGTCCAGTAGCCGGACTCGTACCCGCGACCTCCCGGTTACAAGTCAAGTATCCGGCCAACTGGACCACAGACGCTCCTATTACTATGGATTTGTTTATTCATTAGATCATTACGGTTATGGCCGCACCCCTTAATGCTTTTAGCTTGTCCAACCGCAGTAATATGTTTAGCAAGTGCCACTGCCTATCCCACTGTGGGATTAAAAGACGTAAAGTATATATTTTTTTCATTTAACCCGGCTAAAATACTATAATACACATTTTTTTTAGTCGGCGCGCAAGAGTTTTACACTCTGTATATACTGTCCAACTCTCTTATGCTGAAGGAAATATGAATGTGCCAATTACAGATTATTCATTTACTTTTCCTCTGACTGTCATGTTGTATGATGTAACTACAAAGGTAATATGACTGTGGATGGTCCAAAACGGTGAAATAACGTGAACAATTTCAGGAATAAAAAACTGCAGACCGTTGCTTGGTGTAATGTTGTTATTTGCTATGGATTATTTTCTGTGTTCAGTAACAGTGCTATAATCATACTGTAAATCCTTACTAATATTATAAATCAGAAAGTGACTTTGTTTGTTTGTTCTGCTTTCACGCCGTAACTACTGAACCGATTGCTTTGAAATTTTGCATACGTAAAGTTAGAAGTCCGGATTAAATAATAGTGTACTTTTTATCCCGAAAAAAAATTATATTCCCGAGGGGGAAACTTAGATTTTTCCGTAGGAATGATAAGTTTTCTTATAGTTGTCCTTTATACCGCAATATAAGTCCACGCGGGCGAAGCCGCGGGCGGAAAGCTAGTACCTTATATTTTGTAACAAGGCTTTGATTTGATATGGATTTTTATGAAATAGGCCACTGGGGGTTATTAAATGTAAACTTTAAAACATACCATTATATCAACCTGTTACTCTGATATCCTATCAATTAACAAGCACATACACATTACATAAGACACTCTATGGTTATCAATCTACAAATTGAACATTTTATCTGTCCTAGTTTTTTATGTATGTAGTTCCCCATTGCTGAAGGATGATTTCTTTGTTCAACATGTAATATTACTCAAGTAAAGGGCCAGGAATGTATGATAATTGTTATAGATAACATACTCATACACTTCAGTGAGTAAAGAGTCTAGCCCTAATATGCAGTATGTAACACATTTAAAAAGTTATAATATTTATATACTACTATCAACTTGATAGAGTTTGTTTATATTTTGCATACTAGCTGACAAGCTTTTGAGACTTAGGCTGGGTATACACACATTACTTGAGCAGTTAGTTTGTGTTTCACATACAGACACTGTTATTGCAGACGTAGTCAGCAGCTTTCGGTTGCCATTGAATGGCAACAATTTAGCAGTCAACTGCTCTACTGCACTCTTTGTGACAGACTCAGTGTCCTTGTGTCGAAGCGAGCGAAAAACAGGGACCATGCACTATGGGAATGCAGATTATAAAAGGAGGCTAGGAATGAGATGCCTAATAAACTGGAGCAGACCGAGCCAGGGCCAATATACTTCAGGGACTTGGTAAGCAGTCGAGGGAACTATGAATGAGTGAGTTGTGAGTGTGTGAGTTTGACAATCGTTGGCATACAGCACATAGAACATATGAAGCCTGTTAATGACTGAAGACGCGACTTGAAGTCATTCATTGAGTAATTGTGGTCATCATGCCCCAGAAGTAGGTACCAAAACAGGGATGGACAAAGGTAATTTATGGAGTCAACAAAACTTGTCCGTTGAAAAGAGGCAAAAGCAAGTAGATAGAGTGCATGTTTCCTGAGAATGGCCTCTACACCGAGAGGCAGGTAGGGCTTGGGTGGTGGTGGGCTTGCTCTATTGCACATTTGTGAGTGGTTTAGTGTTTGTATGCCAATAAAACTGTATTATGCTCTGCATTACAGCTTTAAACAGTAGGGACATCATGTCTACTTCAAGCAGTCCAAATCGGTAAAGCCGTTTCGGTCGTACAGTAACTAACATTGTGATATGGAAATTTTATATATTAAATTAAGATTAACAACATTCTTCTATTACATACAAGTATCATACAAGTAAACCTTCCCCAAAAATTACTCTATCTACTAAAGAAAACTGCATCAAAATCAGTTTCATAGCTTTAAAGATCTAAGCATAAACAGGTAGACAGCAGGAGGCAACTTTGTTTTATACTTTGTACTGATACACAGAGTAGCTATACAGGTAATGCAATAGATTATAAGTTTTTTCCAACTAGAATTGATATTATCTCTCAATTAATACACTTTTTAAAATTTGTTTATCAAACTGTAATACTATTAATTAAGTATTACAAATCATCACCAAAAATCATTAAGTAAATTGACTAATGTTAGGCATACAGAAATCATCATTTTATGTAATTTGACACAAAAACTACTTAACATCCTTAGAAGTATTAGGAGTAACATAGGCTATATGATACTACCATACTACTGAAATTCCCACAGGAACAGGGTTACAACTAGTATTTTAAACTAGCATAAGTGTTACAGATATTACAGACATAAATCAAAGTACACAAATAAATTGCCTTTTGCTTTGGAGATATTTTTATTCTAACATTTCTTGGACATTATAAAAATATGTTTATGTTTTTGAACACTACTTATTGTTAGATTTATTTCTTATGACTACAGAAAAAAGCATAATTTATCTATTTAATTTCATACAATTATTATGGTAACAAGATAATAAGACATGCCCAGAACCCACTACAGAACAGTAAATTTTATATCATTAACAAACTATTTGTTGTCATGATTTGTGATAAAATTTGCTTTTTTATGATAAGAAAGATAAATATTTGTGTGAAATGCAGTGTGTGAGCAAATAAGAGTGAACCATGTACAGCACAATCTCTACCATTTAAGAAGGCCACATCAGATAAAAAATCCTACCACAGTGTTACTAAGCAGAATTCTTGTGCGCTGATAGAGAAGGTATCAAAAGTTGAACAAATATGGGTAAACTGGTCTAATGATCTTGATATAATGTCAACTAATAGGATGCCATAACATTTTAAAATACTGTGAATTGAGTAGGAATAAAATGGTTTGTATAAATTACACCAATAATAAACCATTTTGGATTTTTTTCCGATTCAGACCAAAATTAAATACACCACATTTTAGTTGGCAACAGCTGTTGGATTAAATATGTCAGTGCTTAGTGACTATTATTACTTCACATGTATCCTGATGCATAAAAATATCTTTAGAAGTTTATTTATGTATTAAAATATTACACAGAATACACTGTCTGTCTCTATATTTGCTTAGCAAGTGTTTTTGCATACTGCATTTGGATTAAAAGGTGTAATGTGCATTTTTTATTTTTATAAAACAAATTAATTACCCTTATTGATTTTGCTTTTAAACTCTATTGGTTAATTTCAGGGTATAAAACATGTGGCCCAGTGTATGAGGAAATCATTATAGGACAAGAATACCATTTGTTTTATAAATTAAGTTTTCCAATTCATCATATCAATAGTGTTAAATTCACTTTAAATAATTTAGTCTGAGATATGGTACAGAAAAGTAAAAAAATAATAATTAAAAACATATGATGTCATGTTGAGATACCTATGGCCATAAATAGTGGCACAGTTTTTCCAAAAAGTCATTTTTCCATTTTTTGCACTCTATGGTGAACAAAATGATGAATCTTGGTAATTTAATGACTGGTTAAAATAAAACAGAATTATATTATAATCAATGGCCTTCTCAAATATCCTGCTAAATAATCATTTACACAGTGTAATACATACATTAGTCAGTGTGTTGACAACACAGATATCAAATAACCCAAGCCATAACAAACTGCTTACTAGGTGGAATGCAAAATGTGCTATAACTTGTAATAGGAGAACTTGATTATATTGCAACCAAGTATAACATTCTTGCTATAGGAATCTCATAGAAAAATCATGTGACACCCACACTAAAACACAAAACATAATGTAAGGTTCCAGTAGGATGACCAGACCTCCTTATGAAACACATAACAATAGGACAGGGGCTACAAGACAATTGCAAAGAGCTCAGTCAAATGTGTCTGTGCAAGTTTAACAGAGCATGAATGACTTTCTAGTTTTTTCTTATTCTTAGTTCAGTAATCTTTGAAGAATCTATGGTAAGTGGCAACATCTATGAATCTCATATAGATTTAGATGAACATGCCAAATGTATGATAGTGACCACATACCTTTGAAAAACTTGAGACTTCCACCACTGTGGGCTGTACTGGCACTGTGTTGAGCAACATGCTCATCAGAGGCTCCCTTGCTACTGCTGTTACCATTCACGCCATGTCGTCTGTCTACTTCCTCTGTCATTTTGGTACATGTTGTCAGAGTTGTGATTGTTCCTTCCTGTATATGCATTTCATCTCTGAGCTCTCAAACTGACGAGCAACACATCAGTTCGTGTGCACAGGCCATGTTGACTCGAGGGCGAGGGTCGGCGGCTCCCGTAGCGCCAGCCTCAAGTCGGTGGCGATATACGATAAAATCACAATAGTCCTCATCCTAAAGACACCTGCGGCTACGAAAAATCGCTCGACAGCCACAACACATTCGGGGTACACTGAAAATCTACATTGATGTGAACAATTATGAATCTCTGAACACAAGTATGATTGGCACTGTCTCTATAATTACTTGGCAGATCCTCAATGCCGGATTCTTGCTAAAAACCAGCCCAGCAGCCCACGACACAACTCAAAGCTGTTCGTTTTTCAGTAGTTCATTCACACCCAGCATCCATTTTGATTCGTTCAAATATCGTTCTTTTTGAGCCAAATAGAACACAATCCGAAACAGACAGAATGCGTTGTAAAAACCGTTTTGTTTTGTGCCTATGAATTTCGTAAGAAACAAATATTAGATTAAGTCCACAAGTGGAAACCCTGACGTGATTAGCTGTTAATAATATGAAAATGTCTATCTTGTTATTAAATTATAACACGATTTGTAGTTTCTTAGGAATAAACATTAATGAAATAACGATCAGTTCGTTAAAACGGACATGCAGTAACGAAACGCAGTAGAATACAAATTAACGCGTTCAAAATAAAAATAATTTGGTAAATCAAACGAAATAACGATTATTCGCTCATGAGTATCTGTTATGTTTAAATTATTTATTAATTTAAATAAAGGGGTATTGTTTATATATAGATCGTCTTAGTAATAATCTGAATTAATTAAGGATAAAAATAAGTAAAAGCCTCAGGGAAAAATATCTTGATCGCATAATTTAAAGAAAAAAAAAACCTTCCGGTTCTCGGTCGGTCTCCGCCATGTTGTATACAAAATGCTGTTTTATTGAGACGAGAAAGTTGTGAACGTGGAGTAAAAATTGTGAAAAGAAATCAGCATATAACAAGAAAGTTACTATCGTGCAAGGAATACACATTGTATAAAAGTATTTCATAATGGCGGCCTCAGAAGCATCGTATACGAATCGAAAAATAATGTCTGAAGACTTGTCGAATGTAGAATTCGATACAAGCGAAGATGTGGAAGTAATTCCTACATTTGATTCTATGGGTCTCAGGGATGAATTGCTGCGTGGAATATACACTTATGGTATGTACTTTTACTACGTTTCCCTATTTTTTCTATGGAATGGGTGAATGTCTTGGTTAGAGCTCAAACATGGTAATTTTTCAGGTTTCGAGAAGCCGTCAGCTATACAACAACGAAGTATTCAGCCTATAGTGAAAGGCAGAGACGTCATAGCTCAGGCACAATCGGGTACCGGCAAGACTGCAACATTTTCGATTTCTATACTTCAGTCACTGGATACGACACTGCGTGAAACACAGGTTTTGGTGCTCTCTCCAACACGAGAGTTAGCAACACAGATCCAGAAAGTTATCCTGGCTCTTGGGGATTTCATGAACGTCCAGTGCCATGCATGTATTGGCGGCACCAACCTTGGTGAAGATATAAGGAAATTGGACTATGGTCAACATGTTGTATCTGGAACGCCTGGAAGGGTATTTGGTAAGTAACGGTTTATTAAAAGTATCTCTACATAACAACAGCTACTAATGAGTGGCAGTTAGGTTGGATGTTATTCATATTACTCAAGTATTTGGGATAATTTCGTATACAATAACCTTCAAGTCGCCTTCACTAATTTGCAGAATAACAGAAATATGTTCTTACACATAATATTGCAATACTGTTTTTGTTTTTATAGATATGATTCGAAGGAGGGTATTGAGAACAAGAGCATTGAAAATGCTTGTCCTTGACGAAGCTGATGAAATGTTAAACAAGGGGTTCAAGGAACAAATCTATGATGTGTATCGGTATCTACCCCCTGCAACTCAAGTGGTTCTCATTTCTGCTACATTACCTCATGAAATACTTGAAATGACCTCAAAATTCATGACTGAGCCAATAAGGATTTTGGTTAAACGGTAATATCTTTTCTCATACTACATTTTGTTGAATTGAAACAAATGCATGTTGAAAAATATATTAGTATTAAGTTTTAGCTTATATGAATGCATGGTTTAAAACCTTTGATATGCCAACTACTCTTACTTTGTACTATGTCATCTGCCAGAACTATATCATATACATGTATTCTCTGGGATGGACAGTTTAATTATACCAAAGCTTACCATACCCTTACTTACAATAATGTAGGTTAGACATACCATAAGTTATTTTGCATTTTTTATAATTATGTTTTTATATACAACTAAAATGCAATGTAAACTTCACAGTGATGAGTTGACATTGGAAGGCATCAAACAATTCTTTGTTGCTGTTGAGAGGGAAGAGTGGAAGTTTGACACACTCTGCGATCTGTATGATACACTTACAATAACACAAGCTGTCATCTTCTGCAATACCAAAAGGAAGGTGGACTGGCTGACCCAGAAGATGCAGGAGGCTAACTTTACTGTCAGCTCCATGCATGGAGACATGCCCCAGAAAGAACGAGACAATATCATGAAAGAATTCAGATCTGGACAAAGGTAATTTTTTTTCTTGTAATAAGATTAACTTCTTGTACACTGGATGGTGGAAAATTTGTTTTCAAGGTTTTGAATTCTGTTGAGAATGACATTTACTTAAAAATCTGGTCTGGCATTTACATGGTTTAGATAAAATGGTCTGAAAGTTTGTATCATTATGACAAGTATCACCATAACTCAATATTGTTCACCTGGTATATAGGCGCAAGTGGTCCACTCGTGACCACGACGCATGCAACTGCGTCGAAATAACGAAGGTAAGCTCAAGCTTGTCTTCGATTAAATTCGCGCCTATATACCCGGTGAACAATATTGAGTTATGTCTGTGCGCGTTTCATTAAAAAAAAGTATCACCATAACCTCTAAAGCAATTTTGATGAAATATTTGTGAATTAGTACTGTTGGCCAGGACAGTCACTTACAGGATAACTTGTTGTCACCACAAGTAACATTTGAAACACTAATTCAAGTCTAGTTAGCTAGTTTGTTGGAAAATACTGTTTGTCAGCCTAATACTGTATGTACTTTAAATAAATTTAAACTTATGTTACTCATTTTCTTTTCCAGCCGTGTCCTAATCACAACAGATGTCTGGGCGAGAGGCATTGATGTCCAGCAAGTTTCACTCGTCATAAACTATGATCTACCAAACAACAGAGAATTATACATTCACAGGATTGGACGTTCTGGCCGCTTTGGTCGCAAGGGTGTTGCCATCAACTTTGTGAAGTCAGATGACATTAGGATCCTAAGAGATATTGAACAGTACTATTCAACCCAAATTGACGAAATGCCCATGAATGTAGCAGATCTTATTTAGTGTGGAATGTGTGTCCAGTGCCCTTGTCTATGCTTTACTTTCCTTTCTTGGAATAATTGTGTATGGACTTGTATTGTTAAGGTTTATTTCAATATAGTACTTCTGTAAATTCTGCATTTTTTTTTATTCCATCGTTCACAAACCTAAGGAATTATATTGTTTTAGTTCTGTCAAATTACTGTAATTAGAAATACTCCTGATTATCTATGTATAGCCTGTAGCTGAGCCAGCAGACTTCCCATTGAACAATTTAAATCACTTCTGTACTGAGAGGATACTTTCCATAACAAAAGTTTGGTACTTGAAGGATGAGTTGTCAACACAACAGCTTTAGGTAGTAAAAACTGTTGGTAAATTGGACAAAGGTTGATTCCAACCCATTATTAGTAAAATAATGAGCTAGAGAAAGTATATAAACTGTAGGTACCTCTAATAGTAGTAGTTAATCAGTGGACTGTATACATTTATGGTGTTAAAAATGAATAACACATTTGAGAAAAAGATATTGCCTAGCATTGGAATTTGTATAGTTTCAATTTTAAAATGACACTACTTTTATACAAATAAAGGTTGATTTTTATTTTCGGCATGGAAAAAATCCGATTCAGCAGTTAATAAGTTATAGTCGGTAGACACTGCCACTTGCTTGCCTGTACAGATCGCCGTAACCACACAGAAGCTTAATCAATATAGGTACTTTACTCGGAAGTGCCGACCTACTAACGAGGCAGAAGTGTTAAATAAGTAGATATTCGAAGCGAAGACCTATATCATAGTACCATGTGTCAGAGGGACTGGGAACAGAAGTTATGATATTGTTATGACTACTCATAACAATATCATAACTTCTGTTCCCTCTTCGAACCTACGTTCGAGTAACCCTCCCTTGGACGCAGTGGCTCAGACTATTGCGGGGGCGGTCACCGTGGGGTATTAGTAGGTGCGAGTCCCACATAAAAAAGTATTTAAGTAAATATATCTCGTTGTCTGATTTCCATAACACAAGTGCTTTAGCTACTTAACATGGGATGAAGGCAATGTGTGTG
>SJJU01005683.1:0-30498 GCA_012932125.1 Conopomorpha cramerella | reverse complement strand
AAGGTGGCGTGAAAAGTACTCGAAACCGGAGGTCATGTATGAAAAGATGTATGAATGTAGATGAAGCGAAAGAGGTATGTCAGGACCGTGACAAATGCAGATCTGTAGTCTCTGCCTACCCCTCTGGGAGACAGGCGTGAAGTGAATGTATGTATGTATCTACCTATAAGTCTAATAAGACCCATTGCTTGTCTCTTTCTGAAGTTCGAAAAAAGTATCAAGGTGTGAAGAGGACAAAACTAAAACTTTGTACTCCGTTACTTCCTTAAGTAAGTGTGATAATTAACATAGTGAGCCGAATTATTGTAGGATAATATAATGTTTGGCACAAAACAAGACAAAGATCCAAAAAAGGTTCTAATCTTGAACTAGTAAGGCAATAAGGCATATTTTGAAACGTGGATGCTTAATGTTTTATCTTACTCTAATGCAAGTGTCAAAAAGAGACAAATACGCCTAAAGCATGACACATGAAATTATTTTTCTATCAGAATATGAGCCTAAGTAGGTATTCCGTAAGAAAGTTTAGTAAAACTCAACAAAATTCCACCTCGACATACTCCGTCATATTGCAATTTCAAATATTTACTCTCACTATCATCCGACATCGAAAACAGCTCGCAAATATTTCTCGGCCGTATAAGTATTCCTCCTTTTTTTTTGTTGTAAAAATAATCTTTACTTAAATATGTGTTTAAGTATCATTACAGTGATGCGCCCTGCTTGACCCGAGGCCATGGGAGCGAGAGGGGTGTATGAGGCTGGTAGTGTGTGCGAGCGAGACAGTCTATGGCGAAGGTTGACCAGGTAACAGGTTGGTAAGACACAATAAGTATAGCCAGTGGAGTAACGTACGCGGGGCAAATCTGGTGCATCTTTCATCAGTTGCACTATAGTGTTAAGGTCTGTTAACCCGTTGGTGGTTTTGAGTGTTTTTTTTCAAAGAGGTTAAGACTCTCCGCTTTGGGAATAAAAGGCTAGAAGTGTTTTACTTTTTTAATTATATTATCGCTCTTTTACAATACTATAACAGCTGTCAATCTAGCCAGTTCCACCAAAAAATCTACAGCAACATTTAGTATAGATCAAGGATCCCACGGGTTCTAAATTTGTCCAAGTGTCTTAAACTAACGGCGATATAGAAATTGGATGATTTTGGCTTAATTTCACAATAGTGGGAGACAGCGTTGCTAGAAACGAAGTTTCAGAAGTTACCCTAATTTAGTTTATATTACCAATGATTGAAAGACATAACGAATAATAAATACTGTAACTAAGGCGAGACAGACCACTCAGCCAACGTTCCTACATTTATTACGAGCCTCTTATAGAAAAATATACTACATAACCCGTTCTTTCTGACCACATATTTTTAGGCACCCAACGCATCACCATCGCGATTAAGCGATACTGGTGCAACTGGCCCTCGGTCCGTGAGAAAGCCACAATTTGAACAAGGCATAATTAGCCAAGACCCGCATTAAATCACCGGTCCGTACCCCACCCCGGCCGGCTATCACCTGGCCGGGATACTGAGCCCGTAGTGGGCTTTATGTGGATTCAAACTTACTCTAATTTGGTAAGTTTGAGGTAGTGAATATACTGGGATCCTGCCCGGTGTTAAGCTGTGACATGATCTATGATGGCTGTGCTCCATCAGGTCCAAACACTTATCCGGGATATTCCCACCCACTTTCCCACCACTGTGATTCCTGTTAGAGCCAGGATCTACAGCGGCATCCAGAATAGACAAGAGCTCAATCAGTGACGACCTAGCCTTCTGTCTTGGATCCCACATAGTTATTAAACTAAAGACGGTATAGAAATAAGGAGAAAATATATATATATGCGCTGCATTGCATTGCATACATATTTCTTTTCCAAACACTTGCCTATTAAAAATAAATACACTTCACACCTTTTACTCCCAAAATGAGGTAGGTAGAGGGACTTGCTACGCAAATATCCACGGTTCACCAAGCCTATTGCAATTATAATATAAAGGAAAGAAAGAGACAGTGATGTTGGAAAGTATGATCGGCCAATAAAGTGGTCTACCAGTTTGATGACACTTTCCTGTGTCACTAAAACATCAAAAAGTTAGAGATTAACCCCCTTACCAATAAAGGCTTTGTCACTTACACAACGGTTATTACAGGTCTACTTGAACTGGTTATTCCATATTTGACATACAACTGACAAGTTAAGTTGAGCTTTGTATATCTACAAAATAGCAATTCCGCCATTATTAGTAAGGCCCTTAAAGTAAAGTAAAATTATAGATGAAGTATAAAATGAAATGAAAATTATTAGGGTGGTAGATCAGATTTTTCTCATAGGATGCCCGTTGCTATGGGTGTCATGTCAAACCATTGGGAGCTTATTTTTTATAATATATTAAAAAACACAGAAACTACATTCGCGTTTCTGTATTTTTTTTATAAGCCACTCAAATATTCTTGACAATCTTAACCTCCTGACTCCAAACCTTGTACTATAAGTGCCAGATACTGACAAACCTGTAAATAAGTTTTTGGATGCATACATATGTACACATCTTGGGATATTTCACCACTGTCATCACAGACCCCTACAGCCTTAGAGCTTTCAACTAAAGTATTTTGTCGAAGGCGGTAATTAACAATTATTTTTGCATATTCTTTATTCGCGGAATATTCTTGAGAATTGAAAAATAAACGATTTTGTAAGCGACATGTGCAAAAATGTTTGCCTTAATGCAATAATAAACACTGTTACTATTACTGTTTATCGCGCCGAATTTTTGTATAAATCCATTTGAATTAATACTATTATTTAAAAAAAATAACTCTAAATAAGGATCTATAAATTTAGGCCCATCCCAGTGACGTCATCACGCATATTTCATATTTACTAAATTTTCTCAGAATTTACCCATGGAAAAGACCTGAAATTTTTGTACAGCATCCTGAACGGAAAATACCGAACCGGTTTTTTCCTTTTAATAGGTTATGAAAAAAGAAATGTTGTCAATTGATCCTGTGACCGTCGTCTTCGACTAGACTTGTCCAGCTAATAATAATAATAATAACCAACAAGGAAATGGTATTTAGGTGAAATGGAGACTCGTGCAAGGAAGAAACGTTTAGGGCCGCTTCCCGGAGATCGTCGGGGCACACCTGGAGCCGATGCTGGGTGTCACAGCATGCGAACCATCGGCGGCGAGGAGCTGAGCAGGCGGGCACTCGTCGGGGACTATCCTGAAGATATTACAGCCGACAACATTCATCCACCGAATTCTCCATCACTTTCATTATCATCTGGCAGTTCATATCATCCACAATCACCCTGCCATTCAATATACTCAACCTCATCTGTACCTCCATTGTCAGAAGACGTTGCACATGAGGCATTCGCTGATAAACATGTGCCCGCTTCTGATTCACGATGCGCCCGAATTAAATGGACTCGAGATATGAACGAATTCATATGGCGCAATTACCTCATTCTCTCCAATTTAGAATCAAAACCAAGAGGATTCCTTGATACACTTCATAAACGCTTCACAACACAATTCCCAAACATTAAAGTCTCAAGACAAAGGATTAGCGATCAAAGAAGAACTATCTTAAGAAATAATTTACTATCTAAATCAGACTTAGATTCTATAAGACAAGAAGTTTCAACACAATTACAGTCAGAGCACAACCTAACACTAATACATTATATTTACATAATAATACACAAGAATTGGCAAATAGCGGACGACGTATGGCTTGGACAAGTGACCTGAATGAAACTATTATGTACCATTATTTTAGAATAACAAACCTGGAATCTAACATTACAGGATATCGACCAATGCTACATGCTGCTTTTGTTGCCGACTACCCACACTTATCACATCTATCCGAACAAAGAATATCTGACCAACGCCGTGTAATTGTCAACAACAAACTATTAACTAACGACAAAATACTTACGATTAGAGACCAAGTAGCCATGGAACTTAATATTGAAACAAATCAAGTAACTAGTGATTCTGAGGTTTGTAATACATTACCTCTTTTGACAACCTCAAACACCACTGAACAATTAGAACATGTCACATCCCAAGACGGCCATTCTCGTCAGTATCTATTAAATACGGTACCTGTACTATCAAGCGAAACAGTAACTGAATTAGATAATATATTCACAGACACCTTTGAACAATTTAAAGACACCGATGCAACTGCTAGACCTAGATTATTGAAACAAAAAACATCCAAAGCATTGACTAACATTGTTCATGACATCAATGTGGCGATAATTCCAAAACACATCAACTCTGATACAGATTTTGATACTTGCCAAACTATCATTTATTGTGCTGCGTATACAGTAGCATCTTACACTAAGCAGAAAATACATACAACACCTACAAATTCAAATAACACCTCCAGACAACCTGCATGGCAAGTGCGACTACAGAAGAGAATTGATGAATTGAGAATCAAAATAGGTAGATTAACTGAATATATGAGGGGAAACACTAGTTTAAATCTGAAAATGCATGTCAACAAAATTCTTGCGAACCATAAAATTCATGCACAATATGAACCAGAAAACACTGAATTGGTTCATTTTTTAGACACCCTTAAACAAAAACTGAATGCACTTTCTAGTCGTATGCGCAGATACAAGCAGACAACGTTAAGGAAAATACAGAACAATAATTTCAACCATAATGAAAAACTATTTTATCGAAATCTAACTACTAAATCAATGCACCAAATACCGTCTAATACACAACCACCAGACCCAACACAACTACAAGAGTTTTGGAGCAATATATGGTCAAAACCTGTTAACCATGACTACGACAACTGGATGGATCCTGAAAATGAAATATTTAGATGTGTGCCCGAAATGGACTTTAGCGAAATTACTATTGACGTTCTGACAAACGTAATTAAAAAAACGCACAACTGGAAAGCTGCGGGTTCTGACGGCATTTACAACTACTGGTATAAGAAACTAACTAGCACCCACGAAGTACTACTGAAACATATCAACAGGTTCATAAACCATCCCGAAATACTGCCTGTTTATATAGTACAAGGGACTACCTACATGATTCCGAAAGACCCCACAGATATTGCTAATCCATCTAAATATAGACCTGTTTACAAAATATTTACAAAATTATCACATCTTGTATTAATCATCTTATATACCAACATGCAGATACCAATAACATTTTTGCTGAACAACAGAAAGGATGCCGAAAACAGAGTCAAGGTTGCAAAGAGCAATTAACAATAGATGCAGTTATATCAAATCAGGCTTGCCGGAAAAAGAGAAATTTACACACAATGTTCATAGATTATAAAAAAGCTTTCGACTCTGTACCGCATTCGTGGCTCATTAAAATCCTTCAATTATATAAAATTCATCGAACTATAGTAAATTTCCTCACAAATACAATGCGACATTGGAATACAACATTGAAACTTTACGTCAATGCAACCAATATAGTAATAGACTCCATACCGATCCGCAGAGGAATATTCCAAGGGGATTCCTTAAGCCCAGTCTGGTTTTGCCTTGCTCTGAACCCACTGTCCTATCTCCTGAACAATAGTAACAAAGGTTTTAAAATAAAGAACGATAATACACATCACATTATTTCACATTTGCTTTACATGGACGATATTAAACTTTATGGTACAAATAAAAATGAAATCAATACGCTGGCAACTATCACTGAAAAAATTTCATCTCATATCAAGATGGAGTTTGGAATTGATAAGTGCAAAATACAATCCATTAATCGGGGGAAAACAGAACAAAATACTTATTATCAACTCACCAACGGACAACAAATAGAAACTGTCGATGAAGCAGAAGGATACAAATACTTAGGTTACCAACAAACAAAACAAATACACCACACTGAAACTAAGACCGCACTCACAAACAAATTTAAACAACGCCTTCACAACATACTTAATACACAACTAAACGCTCGTAATACAGTGAAAGCCATCAATTCGTTCGCAATACCAATATTGACTTATTCGTTCGGTGTCATCTTTTGGTCACAGTCTGATCTTGTAAAGCTGCAACGCATTATCAATACACATTTGACTAAATATCGTAAACATCATCCCAGATCCTGCTATCAACGACTAACACTCCCGAAACACGAAGGTGGCAGAGGAATTATTGACATCAAAAACTTACACAATAAACTTATCACATCACTACGTTCATTCTTTCATGCACAAACGCAAAGATCGCAACTGCATGATGCTGTTGTTAAAGCCGATACTAAACTCACACCTCTTAATTTGGCTAATCACAATACTCTAAAATGTGAAACTATCACTACGACAGCACAGAAAATAGACACATGGACACAAAAATCATTACACGGGAGGCATCGGCTTGATCTCATTAACCCAAACGTTGACAGAGTGGCATCTAACGCGTGGCTTAAAAGAGGAGAGCTGTTTCCGGAAACAGAAGGCTTCATGGTTTCCATTCAAGATCAGGTGATAGATAGCAAAAATTATAGGAAACATATAATTAAAGATACATCCATGTCATCAGACCTATGCCGACACTGCCACCGAAGTTCAGAAACGATACAACACATTACTGGCGCGTGTTCATCCATCACACAAACAGACTACAAGCACCGCCACGACCAGGTCGCAGCCATCATACATCAATACCTTGCATTCAAACATAAACTTATACAAGAAAACACCGCTTATTATAAGTACACTCCACAGACTGTCCTTGACTCAACAACACACAAACTGTACTGGGATCGCACAATAATTACGGACCGCACTATTCATTACAATAGACCTGACATTACACTCCTAGATAAACTCAATAAAACAGTATACCTAATAGACATTGCAGTGCCTAATACACACAACCTTACATCCACTCACTCACAAAAAATAACAAAATATACAGACCTATCGATTGAAATTAAAACACAGTGGCAGGTGGACACAGGGAAAACTGTCCCCATAGTGTTATCTTCAACGGGCGTCATCCCCACCACACTCCGCAGCAGTCTCACTACACTAGGCATTCATCCACTCACATAACATACTCTTACAAAAAGCAGTCATCCTCAATACGTGCCGGATTGTTCGCAAATTTTTATCATCATCAAATTCCTCTTAATTCCTAACAAACTTCACTATTGTTTGGCCACAAGCCCGCAGTAGTGATAATTATTTACCTCCCTAGTGGAGAGAGAATTAATTTTAAAACCAATAATAATAATATTTTTATTGTCAGGCAACAAAAGATACCTTTATAGGTACAAAATAAAAGTAAATAAAAAAATAATACAATACAAAAGAAAAAATTGCAAATGGATACTATACATAAACAACATTATATTACTTAAAAAAGCTAATAGAAAATACTTCAAAATAAGTAAAATGTACCATTTTATTGCTGTCCACATAAAGTATTATACAAAACCAGGTGCGGCCACAGCTTCGTACTTGCACACGTCACCTGTCACATGGCGGTATTCTGAAAAAGAAAATTTGTTCTTCAATAATAAATTGGGCGTAGTTACACAGAAAGTACTTAATCCACCGTGGGAATGTGCTAATTAAGCAAGTGTCTCTGCCTACCCCGCTTTGGGATTAATAGGCGTGAAGTGTATTTTTGTACATACATACACTTCACGCCTGTCTCCCAGAGGGGTAGGCAGAGACTACAGATCTCCATTTGTCACGTCCTGACATACCCCTTTCGCTTCATCTACATTCATACATCTTTTCATACATGACCTTCGGGTTCGAGTACTTTTCACGCCACCTTCGGCCAGGACATCACCAATCTGGTCTGTATATGTCCTTCTGGGGCGACCTCTACTCACTCGGCCCATTACATCACCCATATACATCTCTTTCGTCAATCGAATTTTATCCATTCTCTCTATATGCCCATATATGTATTTTTGTATTTCACTTAATCCACAAAAAGTTACTTCGGAGATATTAAGCTTTAAAGTTAGATGCGCTATTGACTCGCCATACATGTCGATTGAGTCAGGGTACATAAAAAAGGATAGTATTTAAACGTGCATCAAAAAAGTCTAACCTAACCTAACCAAAATACTGACTTAGCGACAAAATTACTGATTTGGTCTTCTAATTGCCATTCTGATGATAACTTTGGCTTTTTAGGTGTGCAAGTTAGTAATTTTGATGTACAGTTTATTATTTTCCCATAAGAAATAGGTGGTAGTGAACTTTTTTGTGTAATGTTTTTTATATAATGCATGTGTCTTAACTTAGCACCCTGGTATAGCTAACTCAATTTCGGGTAAAGTGTGGATTGAGTCCTTTCTGTGTAACTACGTCCAAATATAGCTAGCTTATAGGTGTCAGCTAAGTCCACTGAGTTTTATTAAAATGTCTCCAGCTGTTCAGACGTGAAGAAGTAACAAACATACATACACACTCACAAACTTTTACCTTAGTAATATCAATGTGATATAGTCAAGAACATTTTTATAATGTTTCCAATTTCCATCCAAAAATGAATGTTGACTGCAGTTTGCAACTGCAGTGAGTGACACAAACGCTAGAAAAGGTTACGAGTAACATCTCCTCCATCTTTGGTTGTATTAGTTCAAGTTATTCTGGGGTCCCATGTCAATAACGATCCAGATGTCATCGTGGGGTTTCAGTGTAAATGCGCCCACTTAGTCCCGCCGATGTCCCCCTGGTAGTGGTGGTTTTCCAAGGTAAAGAGTGTCTCTCTCTATGGGATATGAATTCAGATGTCAACCCTCTGTAAGCTGATCCTATATTCCAAAAAAGATTTGATCGTGTGTACTCACGTTTCTTTTCATCGCAGTTATACTCGTACAAGTCGCAGTTGTCGTTGAACATACGTGTGATGCCGAGCGAGTCCTGACCGCAAATGGGCACGAAGTCATGCTGACACTGGTCCGCCATCTTGCAAAAGTTTATGAGCTGCCAGTATTTAAAAAGAGGTGAGATAAAAGTTTTGTAACTCGCAAATTACTGTTCTTTTTTTAAATGGACAAAGAACTCCTTGGAAGGTAAAAAGTAGCAGTTGTACTTAGCTTGCGCGTCATGGTGGGTACGTTATAAAATAAATTACGCACCGTGATTGGTTGTTATATCACGTTTGGTGTTTCAACCTATCACATCGCGTTAAATTTGTTGTCATTTCTGTCTTGGAGGTCTATGCTAGGGGTAAGGTGCCACAGTGGTATCTTGCTGTTTTTTCAGCGGTGTGGCGCTTAGGCATTCATGAAGTACATCAAGAAGGATCTTTTCGCTTTGAAAATAAGTGTTCCCATTGGATCATTTATCAACGTTTCAAAGGAAATTTTTCTCCAAAGCCATAAGAAGGATCCAAAAAAAAAACAGGGTTTACAAATGGATCTTTTCAACTCAAGAATTGTCACGAATTCTAGACACCTGTGACCCACCTAGAATGACGTCTAATTTATATAATAATACATTTTAGTCAAATAAATAAAATAACGCGAATGAGGAAATAAAGTGACTACCTACCTACATTTCTGTATAATATCAAAACGTATTGTCCCAAATACATACAGGTTCCAAAGGGAAGAAGTAATCCTCTGCTTCGATCTCAATGTGGGCTGACACTTCAGTGTTCAAACATAACAGCAGTAGATCTGGAACGATAGTGAATTAATATTTCGTCAAATATTTTTTTGTTATTTCACCAATTTATACATAATAAATATAATTATATGAAGCGTCATGTATGAAAAGGTGTATGAATGTAGATGAAGCGAAAGGGGTATGTCAGGATCGTGACAAATGGAGATCTGTAGTCTCTGCCTACCCCTCTGGGCGACAGGCGTGAAGTGTATGTATGTATGTATATGAAATAATTTTAAAGAAAAAAGAATCGACTTCTTCCAGTACCTACTAGTCGCCCCCGCGATTTTTTTAATATTCCGTCTATTTTTATTAAACACAATGACAAGATTTTGACCACAATACTGCCTGATGTTAAGCAGCGATGTGGTCTACGACTACGATCCGCGACTTGAAGACCTTCAGACTGTACTGCGCACGAAACACAGACTCCGGCAAGTCATTCCACATCCTGGCGGTTCGCACTAAGAAAGTAGACGCAAACCGTTTGGTTCGCGTAAATGGTAAATCCACCTGGCATGGATGACGTTTTGCCGTTCTCCTGGTAGTCCTATTGTAAAAACGTGAGGGGGGTATGCAGGATATAATAAAAAAAAAAGTAAACGTCCCCGGTTCGAATTAATTTATTTTACTGGCCAGAAGAATCGGGAAGAACTGAGAAATACAACATCTGTCGGATTCGTTATCAATACAAGCAAAGTGAAACGAAGCGTAAAAAACGTCAACTCACAAGTAATAATTATCCATAACATGGTGTTATCGGGAAACGCTGGCTCTGTCGCCACGGCGCGGCGCGGTGTTCAGCTCTAAACACAATTGCTTGGGGAAATTGTTTGCTTTATGTGAGAATAAACTACGCCTCTAGGGCAGGATAGAGCAGCAACAACACGCGGCTGACGTGCGTTGTTTGCGTTACGCAACGTACCTATGGCAGGACCGGCGGCAGGGGTGCGGAACTGATGGAATTTGCGTAAAACGTTCACAAAATTATGAGGATGGTTAATGAAGCTGAAATGTAGTCGCTCTCGACACGACCATGACATGGAATGTGAAATATCCACGATATATTTATTTGATACATTTTTCGTCCTATTTCGAAATATTTCTCTAGCTACTGATGTCATACTAGGTTCGGTTAGTGTGATATTGATGTAGGAACGACAATCTGTCAAATAAACGTCATGTAAAATTCGCATGCAGTAATGAGCAATATTTTCTTACAGATCAAATGACTGGAGCTATATATCTATACCATGACGTCTTATAAGTAATACAATTTACATTATCAGACACAACGTATCCGTTTGATAACGGGGTAACGTGCTACACAGAAGAAGATAATAGGCACTTACAAAAATAGGATATAAAAAGCGTTTATGGCCAGTGGTTATGTTACTTAGATTTCGCATTCGGTATGTTGTGGGTCCGGTCCCACTATGTATGTAATAATAAATCTCTTTTTCAAAAACATATCCCATCCTACATTATGTTGAGTGAAACGTAAGGCATTTACTAAGCAAAGATTTCTACCAGCTCCGTGTAGGGATTCAGAGGCGTGAAGTGTTTTTTTAACATGAAATACAAGGATTCACTTGGTTTGCAACGACATACACACAACAAACAAGTATGAAAATGTTGGCCACTCCTGAGCAAGTTACCAGCGCCGAAGAGACTAGGCGACAATAGTCGAATATTATCATTAGATAGAATAACATGCAGCTCGCCTTCGTTATCTTATGTAAGTTCTATTTAAACAGTATTGTATTATAACTTAACATTATTATGTTGTATTATCATTATAAATAGAAATGGTTATATCTGAGGTAGCTATTACTGACCCATTTCTCCCCGTGGGAGTCTCAATAGAACATTATGCTTAATTTTATGGAAAGTGGAATGACTATCACTGATAATGAGGAATTAAAAAATGAAACAGTCCGTCAAAAATAGTGGGAAATGAAAGAGATGCAACTACTTTTTTCTATAATAGGTGAATAGGTGATAAAAAAAAATAATAATTCGCCTTCGTACTCGCTCTTTTATAGAAAGGTTTTTATACAGAAAACTCTTTATTGGCTAGATACTATTTGAAGGTTTAAACAATGGTGAAATATTTAAAGCAAGTTACTTTTCAATGTGTGACATAAGTGGGTTTGAACTACTTAAATAATGTGTTGCTTTCAGGTGTGATACTGAGCTACAGCGAGGGACACATACCAGATTACCAGTCCACTCCGTCTGTAAGATACATTTTAATATTAACATTAGATTCAATGCAATATTAAGATTTGTCTAGAAAAAAAACTTTGCTTCGTCGGAGCAAGAGCATCTGTAGTCCAGTTGGTCGGATACTTGACTTGTAACCGGGAGGTCGCGGGTTCGAGTCCGGCTACAGGACGTGTACCAATGGTACTCTTTTTCAGAGCCTATGTACGCAACGCAACGCTCGTACGGTGAAGAACAACATCGTTATGAAACCCGCACACCACAAGGTGTGTGAACCCTATAACGGCGATGGACTCACCCCCTGTCACGTTGGGTTAAATACGCTCGGTGAACCGTGGGTACTTGCTTCAGCAAGTGCCTCTGCCTACCCTTCTTTTGGATTAAAGGCGTGAAGTGTATTTTTTTTTCGTCGGATATCTCTAAGGTGCACATTTTAGGCGATGTATTTGAAGCGAATATAGCAATCAAATCAAATTATTTTTCTGGCTACTAAATCCAAACAGGGCTGTCGCTTCCGCCGGACTTGTTGATCCAGCAGGAAACAGAAAACTGAAACAAATGACTGCCTACTCCAGGACATTTCTGCCCAACAACGTGACAGGACAATAAAGCAAAAACCTTTTCAGGGCAAGCATGGTCTGAAACATCATACTAGCGTCTTTAGTTTGCGCGGCACGGGACAGAAACTTACTATTCTCTGTTGTTTGTTCAGCTAAATATAACTCTACAGACAACAGATCTCTTTCTCCCTTTGCAGGACAGGTTCATCCAGCACTGCGTATTGGCTGAGACCTGTGTCCACGACACCATACCAATATGCGGGAAGAACGGTGAAGATATGAGAACATTCCTCGACACCTGCGACCTTTTGGAGTACGTTTGTGACGTCAACGAGAGTGAGTCATTTGTTTATTGTCATGTTGGTTTAAAAATAAATAAAATAAATAAATATGCCGGTACATTTTTACACACGGTCACCTGACCCCAAACTAGGATACCCTGTACTATGGGTGCCAGAGACTGATACAATTACATAAATACTTTTAAATACATACATATAAATAAAACACCCAGACGTACACAACAAATGCCTCAGCTCATCACCAAAGCAATATGTCCGTGGCGGGAATCGAACCCGCGTCCGTCGTCCTAAAGGCAGATGTCCTGACCACTAGTCCATGCCGGCCGTCAGAAATCTCTAGTTGTTTTGGATACATTTACTCGGGTATTATTTGAAAATTTCTCGACATCATTAGCGCTCGTAGGGGTTGGGTTCCGACAGAAAATCACGATATTCCGATAATCAAATAATAACAATAGTATAAAATAAAGTCACCTCCCTCGCTCTATCTCTATTTAGGTATACTTAGATCTTAACTATGCAACATAATTCACAATTTATTTATTTATTTACACACACAAACAAACATTACATAACAGTTTAGCCTAATGCGTAATGCTGTACAATACTAACTCTAAACAAACAATATTTCTATATAAATCGTGCGCTCGCAGCCTGCGCCGTAATGGATAATTAATTTATCTGCATATCCTTTACACTGTGTGTTAATGGACCCCGAGCAGACATCTTAAATAAAAAAAAATGTTCTTAAAAAGTCAATAAAAATATTTTCATTTTCATTTCCTAGCAAGCATAGTCGCCATAGTAAAAGTTTTTCATTTTCGGAGTCTATGTACACGCAGTAAGTATACCTATTTATTAACGATTGCTTAGGACAACGTAATTCTTTCGTAACTTCACGCATTTTAATCCCAAAGCGGCGTAGGCATGAACGTACACTGTGAGGCACTTTTTGTTCTTTTTTAATCACTATGAACAAGCGTTTAATCACCATCCTGCCTGATGTTAAGCAGCGATGTGGTCTACGATGGAGCACACTTGTTCAGGAGGTACCTATGCAAATGCCACGGTTCTCTCACCAAGCGTATTTAACCCAACGTGACAGGGTCACCCCCTGTCCCCTGCCCATCGCCGTTAAAGGGCGATGTTGTCTTTCACAGTACAAGCACTGCGTTGCGAACATAGGCTCTGAAAAAGAGTCCAATTGGTACACGACCAGTAGCCGGACTCGAACCCGCGACCTCCCGGTTACAAGTCAAGGATCCGACCAACTGGACCACAGACGCTTTGATAATGCTTATGGAATATTTTATTGTTACAGTGTACGTTCATGTGGAGGACATCGCGGGCTGTCCAGTTCCAAGAGTGAAGCAACCGTAGATAATACGCGAACAATAAAGAATTTAATTCAATGTCACCATGTTCATGTTATTAATAGCTACATACTGTATTTATAATTTCCTAGAAACTTTCACTAGAAATCTTGTCAAAATTGTATTAGAGCCTAGAAACTCTAGAAAATCATGAGAAGATCGCATGCTGATGTATTCCATGCTGATCTGAAATGTGCATAGAATGCATCCCTAATGGGCTGGATCTTTGAATATTATTAACCCTCATTAGGTCGTTACTTAGGTTACTTTTATTTGAGGACAAATATTAAGAATATTGATAATAGGTTGCAAGCTAATCGCCCAAAAATCCTCCTAGAATATGAATAAAATCACATTCACACAAGTGGGCACTTCGAAATAGAAGGACCACATCGGATATTCACTGACCAAATCAGCGATACAATACGAATTGACGTTCGGATGGCAACCTTGTGATGATGTACGGGACATCCAGACTTGGTTGCTCGTGCACACGTGGCGGCTTTGACGGCGAGCTGAGAGCGCGAAGAGCTCTGATGCTAGAGCAGGTGCGGAGGACAGGAAGGTGTGCCGTGATCTTGTAAAGTCCATTTGTGACACCGGGGAAACATATGACTTAAGCAGTAAGTAAATTAGCGATGCGCCAAGTAGAGGCAGTGTATGTAGCAATCGAAACCGATGTACTAGATTAATTAATGTGGAAGAAGCATAAGAGTCTCCATATACCTCTCTAGGAACTAGGCTAGATGTTATGTTCTTTTGGTGATGTTTTAAAAAATAGTGGCAGAGCCTGTAGCAGCCAAAATGTCACTTTTCTTTAATTTATGGAGCAACATTTTTGGAACACTTTTTGTAGAAATGTACGCATTATACGTTTTAAATATAACGAATGAGTGGCAAATTATACAAAAAGACGCCTTGACACTGAGAACAATTTCATCCATTTAAGCTGTTTTGTCATCTAGGAAATAAAACCAAATTAACTTGCATTATGTATGCCATAATTACTTTCTTATTTTTAGGTTGTGTACTTTGAACAATATCAGATTATCTTAGCCCTTCATTGAGTAATAATGTGATAACAAGGGCGTCATCTAGTGGGAATAGTACAGTCGGTGTCGAATTTATAAGAATTTTAGGTTATTATTCTATAAAAATAATCAGTACCTTCTGTCATAGTTTGTCTTTTTTCCACAAATACAATCAGCACGAGACAAACGTTACTGAGAAATGTTTTAAGACTGAGAAGAAAGCTCTGTAAGTCTCTACGAGTATTTATTGTCTTAGATCAATAATTTACATAAGGACATTCAAGAAATCATGACATGTTACGACATTCAACTTTCCTAAATATTAGGATATCGTTCGGTTCAAACCGTTACGTTACACTCAACAAAAGTTATACATATTGTATTGAGTGCTTTTTAAGGGGTTTCGAAAAATTTTTGACTTGGAAACATTTCATTATTTCATTGTACAAGTTAAGTAAGTAAGGGATTTTTGACATCTCTATGCTCTCTAAGACACGATAAGATCCTAGAGAGGCTAACGTCACTTACGCCAATTTAATTGTAAATTGAATAAAAGTAAATGTATAAAACAATTATCTGACTGTACAAGATGCGGGCTGGCGGCAGCACTATCGCGGCGCATTATTAATTGGGCATTGTCCCGCGTGTAATGGGAAGTGCGCGTGAGCACTTTGTATGAAGACGCAATGCGCGGATTTGGAGGGTCACTATGATCTACATTTATTAAAGTTGCCTCCAGGTGTGATCCATCGTGCTTAGCTGTGTGGTGACGGCGAATGAAATACATGTGTCACCACCCCAGCCCAAAATTTCCTTCCCGTCCGTGGGGGTCGTAAGAGGCGACCGAGGGAACTCTTTAGAGGACGGGCATCAACGATTCCATTTAGTTAAACCACAACATCACTGCGATAGCCAAATCGCCTGTCAAGCGCTGTGAATTTCCCCCCAAATTATCCTAGAAATCATTGGGTAACGCCCTCAAGTAGCAGTGGACGTCAAGTGACTGATGGTGATGTGCTCCATCGTAGACCACATCCCTGCTTAACATCAGGCAGGATGGTGGCTTGTTTGTAAATTATTAAACAAATATCAGGTATGGAGATACATTGCTCGCATCTTTGGCATGACTATGGGAAATACCATCTCAAGGCTCTGGAGGCATGTTTGAAGACTTTTAGATAATGAAAAATTTGCTGTGCTCGATTACAGCCGGTGGAAAGTTGCAACCATATGAGAATCTGTCTTCTATAGGGCACATTTTAGTTTCTGCTGATTAAATTTGACCTCTATATGTCACGGCTCTGCCTCCTTTGGTTTCGTCCACATTCATACATGCTAGCCGCTTTGGAGTATTTTTCACGTTACCATCTCTCAGCGCATCAACGATCTGGTAGATATACATTGGACTAAGAATCTGGTTCTGAGTTTGAATCGCAAAACTCATGTCAATTTGTATGTTTATTGTTTTATTTGTCACAATAATATAACAACTCTACCTTATTGCTGTTTTTTTTTCTTTTTTATATGATTAGAAGCAGTTTCAGTGGATACATAGTGATCTCCAATGGGCCGTACTACAGACATTTACTAGCTTAACGAGCTATTTGAAGATTCTCGACAGAATATCTATGATACAGATCTATGGAAATAACTACCTTTTGCAGAACATTAAGAGATCAACATGGTGGTGGCGGAGACGGGGAGAATGAATAGAATTCTTGGGGTATGTGTAGTCTAAATGAGGAACCTTTATAGAGGTTTTGCAATATAGGATTCGAATCAGTTCGTCACTAAACACTGTCGGGGAAACATTCGATCTGTCGAAGGTGCCTTTGGAGCGTGAGTCCTAAATATTATTAATAAAATTTAAAACCTATTTATTTATTAGGAAAACTTACAGCTAATTTTAACACAGAATAACCTTAATTTAATAACAAAAAGCCAATAACAAGTTTTCACACTTCGTATTGACTACATTGGAACATTTAGTCACATCATTGCGCGTGAACAGTTGGATCGATTTTGCTAGGTAATTGTTTTTTGCTTTCAGCAGAAGGTGCATATCGAGGGTATACTAGCAAAACCGAATAAGTGCATTTTTTATCAAATATAAGTTATATATATAGGAATCCTTAGAATTTTCTGCTCTATTAGTCTAGCAAAAGCGTATATTGGCAGGTGTTCTATTTACAGATTTATTTTATGTGAAAAACGGATATGTTCATAGTTTTGTCTGCATATTGACAGGCAAAATGCGATAAAATCTTATATTCGATTTCGTTACAAATAATGTTCAGTGATAAAAACATAAAGTTATATACTTAATTTTACTATGAAACTCTTTAACTGTTGCGGGTATTGAGGGTTTTCAAGTAAAACAATATATAATTACTTATTCCATTCTGCCGGATAAAATGACACAGAATATTTTATTCTACTAAGAAGCAAAAACAAATAAGACCTACTTATTCGGTTCTGTTTGCTACCGGTACTACTTTTAATTTAGGGACGTCGGGTGTAAGTGGACAGTTTGCAAAATTTTAAATATTTAAATTGAGTTGTGAGCTGTAAAAATGAGTGACTAAACGTATTTAGTGTAATAATGTCACCCAGAGGAATCACGGTATTTATCTTTCACTTTAAAATTTTAAGATTTTAATTATTTTTGCACATGAATAGTTATACGTGCATTGTTAAATCCTTTGTTTCTTAAGCATATCATGGTTTCCAGGCTTTCAAAAACTTCTGACAGCGAAAATAAAGCTTTTGAACGCAATATTATGGTAATCAAGAAGTTGTGATCAGGTAACAAATTATTTTTGCTGTTCGTCCCTTACTGGACATAGGCCTCTGCAATTGCACGTCACTGTGATCTGTTTTTGGCTTCTAGCCCAGCTAGATCCAGCTTCTGCCAGCCATCTTGGGCATATCATCAGTCCACCTTGCCTGAAGGCGTCCTACACTCCGTTTGCCGAGACGCGGTCTCCATGAGAGAACTCGTTTCCTCCAACGGTCTTCGGTTCTACGGCCAATATGGCCGACCCACTGCCACTTCAGCTTGCTAAACCTATGTTGATGACTTTGGTTCTCTGTCGGATCATATCATTTCTGATCCGACAGAGAACCAAAGTCATCCGATCCTTCGGAGAAACGTCGAGCATAGCCCTTTCCATAGCACGCTGTGCTACTTTGAGCTTATGGGCCAGCCGTGCCGTCAGTGTCCACGTTTCAGCTCCGTATGTCATTACAGGTAGGACACACTGATTGAAGACTTTTGTCTTCAGGCACTGTGGAAACGCTGATGTTAAGACTCGACGTAACTTCCCAAATGCTGCCCAACCCAGCTGTTTACCTCGTCCTTGAAGTTGTTTCTACCCAACTGCAATGTTTGCCCAAGGTACCTACACATATTTTTCAACAACTTCGAGAACGGTACTGAAATCGGTTCCAGTAGAACATGTTCCTTGGACATGACCTAGGTTTTGTCCAAGTTCATCCGTAGGCCGATCCGTAGAGAAGAATCAGCTAGGTCATTCATCATCCGTTGAGGGTAGCGTTTCTGCTATAATAACGATGTCGTCTGCAAATCGCAAGTGAGAGATCTATTCGCTGACGCTAATGCCATATCCTTTCCAATGCAGCGTCTTGAACATATTCTCCATTACAATTGGTCTACTTCTCCTGTTGATTGATAAATGTAGTACTTACCAACCAACATATTTGTTTTGGTATAACGGTAATGTGGATAGATTTACTATGTATCTACATGAAGGTGTAGTCGTCCTACCAAAATGAAAACAGTACCTAAGATTGCTTTTGTTTTCCAGTCAGCCAGCTGGTTATTACAGATTGACATGCGAAACCTGGCAGTTACAGATAAAACAACTATTGACCAGTGTTAATTTCTTAGTGATCTTAGTCACTTATTTTTATCTGATAGATTCTTCTTTAAAGATCTCTTGCTGATAATAGTTAGTGATAGTTGTAAAGTGTGAGAAGAGATAATGTACACTAGATCTAAATATGTATCATTACAAATTAAGATATTAATAGGCATTGAAAGTCTGTTCTGTTTTTTTTTTCAATTTGACAACAAGCCCTGAGACCTCTACAAAACGACTTTTCAACGATGAAATTGAGATGGAAATGGAGAGCTACTTATATCAATATGCCGACAGGCAAGACGTTAAAATGTACAAGTAATCGAGAAGATTGTGAAGAACCTTACAAAACAAATGAATTTAAATTTTATGACTTCGACGACCTGGCGTCAAAAATTATTCAAAATAAAGATAAAGATAGCAAAGGAAACTAAGTGTTGTGGTTGAAAATAAAGCGAATGAAATTCGTAAAATAGCAGAATAGAATTACTTTCATGAGTGAAAATGTTCACTACATGGACCCTACAGGTAAAGAAGGAAAAGCACCTCGAGCTTCGACGAAGACGAAAAGACAGGAGTGTAATGATTTTCCAGCCAACTTCACGAAAATGTATGAGGAGTCATTGCCTATAACAAAGGCTAAGAAAGAAGATTTAATGAACTATGACTTGAAACGAACATTATATGTACCGGAAGAATTAGGTCTACTGTACAAATTTTGAAGACAATGCATAATAGTCTTGAAGATGCAGATGAAAAAAGCGGAGGCGAGGCTGACAGTGAAAATTATTCGTAATTTTATGCGTTGTCTATTTCAGAAGATTGTCTTTCTGTTAATTCTAATTGTTACAAATTATTAACGACTTGTTGAGTCATTAAAGTTGATTTTATAAACAATAACGCACTTATTCTTTTTTCAAACTTTGGCTTTTTATTTTCATGTAACATGCAAAAACCAATAACTTTATGCACATTACGATTTCAAGAACTAATAAATAATATAACTCGTGTTATTTCTATAACAATTTCCACAATGGGGTGTTGTGGAGAGACAAGGATAAGAAAAGTTCAATAATGTTTAGTTTTGAACGAAATACAGCTCTTTTGCAAAATTCAGGTAAAAACAAATAACTGCACTCCCAGGAGCCAAAGTTTTTAGATTTTCTTGGCAGACAATAATAATTATAACAAAAGAATTACTTTTCTCGCTTCTTGAACAAATTACCTACCATATCACTTAGATAAATCATTTATATTGTCCTTCGCCTATACATCACAATCGTTCAAACTTTTATTTGCCCATATCTCATTTTAAAGAATCGTGTACTTATTCGGTTTTGCTAGTATACCCTCGATATGGCGTTCAAGCAGCAGGAGAGCGCCGGCTATCAGAACAAATTTTTCTATGCTGTCGTTGTGTGGCACGCGAACGCCGGGCATCAAACCGTCCTAGAGTCTTTCTGAAGAGTGATACGTATATCGCGTGGTTCTCATTTTATCAATGACCTCACCCAAAATCTGCGAATCTGATTTTGCTTGCGTTTCTAATTAATAAGGTCATATAATCACATGTTGATTTCCGCATTTAAAGGGTTAAGGGAATAAAATTAAATGTTTTGTCAGAATACGGCCCTAAGTATATTCGAGAAAGGTCGCAACTGACACTTAAGTTCTAAGAAGAGTGCCCCTCAAACATTGACACTTGCCCGCGAGTTGACTGCTCACACATCCTCAGCTGTTAGACCAACGGATCCCTGATTTATTATGTTTGCCGCACTGCAATGTGGGAGCGAACTAGCAACGCTACTGTTTGCTCGACACATTCTTACAACATACATAAACTCACCTCAGTAATCCCCAAAAGAACACAACACAGAACTTGTCATTCACAAGGTACCTTTTGGTCAAATTTAGCAGTAGCGTGCACACCATATAGGCAAAAAGACACTGCCTACCTTAGTATTTTGGTTCCCCGACCTAATAATAGAGTTATTGCTAGATCCTTTTTTGTTTTACTCACGATAAAGGCTGACGAAGGTCCTGGGTTTTGTGGGTGGGTAGATAGGTACCTATATTTCGTACAGACAAGTTACCTATAGGTAGATACATAGATAGGTGTCAATCCTTAGGGATTACTGCCTACCTTGTCGTAAAAGCCAGTGCACGCCACTGAAATTTTGCAGTTACATGTTGCTAACTCGTAGCCTGAATAAACCTAAATCTCGAGACCCCGTCATAGGTTCCTGCAACATGCCAGGAAGGAAAGAAGCTGATGCATTATATTTACATCCCAGATCAGCATGAGATAATCATTCTTACTGTAGCATCTTAAATTAACTTGCAAATATTTTTTTCTTATTTCTTATAAGCAAACGTTTGACCACCATTCTTCATGATGTTAAGTTTATGGTATAAAATGGAGCACAATTGCTTATTAGGTACCTTTCACCTGTGACTTGAAATCGTCTAGATACAGTAATTATAATTATTGTGCAGGAAGCACAGACTTCCGTTTTGTAGGTAAAATTACAGTCTTATGTAGATTTGCTTTGCAAATCTTTATGTTTAAAATGTTTTTTAAGCCGTGTGGTGACGGCGAATAGAATACTAACTACTAATATGTGTCACCACACCAGTCTAACTTTTCTCGTCTTGGGGGTCGTGGGAGGCGACCGAGGGAACATTCCGGAGGACGAGAAGCAGCCCTAAAAAAATATACACTTCACGCCTTTGATCCCAAAGAGGGGTAGGCAGAGGCATTTGCTGAAGCAAGTACCCACGGTTCACCAAGCGTATTTAACCCAACGTGACAGGGGGTGAGCCCATCGCCGTTATAGGGTTCACACACCATGTGGTGTGCGGGTTTCATCACTATGTTGTCCTTCACCGTACGAGCGTTGCGTTGCGTACATAGGCTCTGAAAAAGAGTCCCATTGGTACACGTCCAGTAGCCGGACTCGAACCCGGGACCTCCCGTTTACAAGTCAAGTGTCCGACCAACTGGACCACAGACGCTCAGAGAGAAGCAGCCCTCTCGGGAGTTAAACCACGATACCACTGCGATCGCCAATCCGCTTGCCAAGCGTGCCGATTATTGGCAAGCCCCTCCCACAAACAATCTTGGAAATCATTGGGTGAGGCCCTTGGTCCAGCAGTGGACATCATGTGGCTGATGATGGGGAGGAGAATGATGTTTACTTTAGCCCTGAATTTGTATTAAAAAACAAGAGTATATTTAAAAAAAAACCCTTGGTGAACCATGGACATATGTTTAGCGAGTAGGCAGTTAGGCGGATTCTACCTATTAAGATTATAAGGTTTTTTTTTGGATTTTCATTACCTTAACAAGTACTTCATTCTACTATGCTTTGGCATAAAGAAGCGTGAAGTGCATTTATTTATTTCTCTTTTTAATTTACTCGATATCAGCTGCTTATACTCTGTGTGTACCGAACTATTTGGAAACTGGACTTAAAAGTAAAAAAAAAACTTGCTACACTTTTTTTTTGTCCATATTGACTCAGATGTATAACCACATAGCACGCGCACCAACCACTCCTATTAACATCTACGTGATAATGCAAAGAAAGTGCAACTAAGTTTGAAAAAGAAAAAAAAGAACTCAATAACCGAAATCCACCTTCGCCCTTAAATCTATCGATTTAGATGTGGAAATCGTATGTCGCGTTCGAAAAAAAAAGAAGTAAATCAGTGTCGCCGCTTGCCGCAAAACGCGAGACGAAATTTTGACAGGTTACCGACAGTTTGACAGTTGACCTACGATTGTTGACAGACGGTTGACAGAGACGCGTGCCGCTACCTTGTTTGGTGAGGGCACTAATTTGTGGTATGTACGTACCAAAACCTATACAAATAGTAACCTTTAATAGGTGATAGCTATACTTCGTGTAGAAGGACCCCGAGAAATGCTCTTAGAAACGTTGTTGGGTTCGTTGATATGAAAAACTTTTACTATGGTGACAATGGAGGGAGACGCAAAATTATTTAAATTTTCGCCTCAGGAGATTACATTTTGTATGGGAATTGAAATTTTTCAATTTTTCATTTCTCATTGTCATCATAGTAAAAGTTGTTCATATTGACGAGCCCAATAACGTTTCTAAGACCATTGCTCGGGGTCCTTTTACATTCTGTACACGTTGCAGTAGAGATAATATATAAAATAGCTGTTTTTCCCATTAAATCATCACACTTTTGATATAGAATATACTATGTCCAAATCTAGTTTATAAATCTCCCCACCAAGTTTCGTCAAAGTCCGTTCAGTAGTTTTTTCGTGAAAAGTCATTCACATTACATACGTACATTCGGGTAATCAAGTCGTTTCCACGAGTACTAGCGCACTAGTACGTACGGTCGGCAAATAAAGTTCTATAATTTTTTATGACACTTTATGTGCCACTAAAACATAATTATATAAGGTAGAGTCGTTGTATTGTTACAAGTCATAAATGTACATACCTTAATGTCAAATGACATTCATATGAGATTTTGTTGTGAACCAGATTCTTGGCCTACTGTACATTTCACATTATATTTGCTTACTAACCTTACTTTAGATCGTCTTCCATAACCCACTGTCTACCGGCTTCATGGGGCTGATGATGATGAACAGACACGTATCTTGTTCATTGTCTTTGTACTAAATCACCCTAGAGGTGCAGAGGATTACACCGCCCCTTTTTTACTTCAGCAACGGTATATTAAAAAAAAAACAGACACGTATTATATTTATCACCAACTATTAAAGTGCAAATTAAAAAGAAACCCCGATTTTAAATATAAGCTCTTTCATTTGATACCCCATTTGGACATATTTTCTTACGTAAAATTGTTCATCCCCGCTCTAAACCCTTGGAACTTTTGAGTGGGTAAACCGATATCAATCATAGCTCAAGAACACGCTAAATTGTAATAGCTTTATTAGTTAGCGAGTTACGATGCCACAGACAGACAGACACACAGAAAGACACGTCAGACTCATAACACCCCTCTTTTTGCGTCCGAGGTTAAAAACAAGTATTTCCATCGACAAGATAGTTTAAAAAAAAGTCCCAGTCACTGTTAACATAACGCGTTAAACCACCGGACGGTGTTCTTGTTAATCTATTTAGTTAACAAGGTTTCGGTGGCACTTAGCCTGGTGGTACTAACGAGTGGACAAAGCCCCACCATGTTTACACCCCCTAGTTGCCGGTTAAGTGGACTAATTGCGACTTCTACTGAGTTATTCTTCGGATTTTTGAGAAAAATGTTTTTTACCCGAGTTGTTTTGTTTCTTATTTTGTTTTGTTGCATATACGAGGGTCATGTCAAAGGAAGTTAGATACTCTGTGGTCATTTGATCGATACTGGCCGGTTATACACCATTGTAAAGGTTGTGCTTATAAATTCAAATAAGGAACACTCGAAAATGTTAGGATTCCTTTCTTAATAATTTTTTTTCTGGGTAATTTTCGCAACAAGGTGCTCACTTGACGTGATTTCCGTGTTATGATTTATTATGGTTTTAAAAAAGCTTTAAAGCTTGAGAGCCTGCAAAGTGTATACGTGTTCACGGTGACTACTTCGATAGCTGTAATAAAGAATAATGTCGGTAACTTGAGTATCTAATTTCTTTGGGTATGACCCTCGTATTACGACTTTCTGCGATCGCCAATCCGCTTCATCATGAAAATGGGGAGGTCATCGGCTAGCAGTGGATTTCACGTGACTAATGACGATGACCCGCAAAGTCCTTCGTTCACATTTAACCCTACCTCATTTAGCTTTAAACTAGACTTGGTCTAAAAACTTTTACCCAACAACATAGATCTTACTGTACCAGCCGGCTTAAGGTAAACACTTTCAACTTGCATGGGCCATCAATAGCAACAAACATATCATAACTAAAGGTCAGGTTACAGAGGAACTATGTACAGAGAGTTCACTGCAGTATCTGTGAGTAATTAGACACACAGTTGAATGAAATACATAAATATATTAATAGTGAGAGTTACGATGCCTCGGGGTCTCGCTAATAAAATAAATGGAGAGTACCCGGGTAGGGTTGGGAATCTTCCGACGGATGGACTTGTTAGTAATATAGTAAGTCACAAATCGTTGTATTTTTTAAGTTAGAACCACATCTATTGCACTGCTAATGAAGGTGTCAAATATACGCAATTTCTTTTAAACACAATGAACAAGCTATTGATTCCCATCCTGTCTGATGTTAAGAAACGATGTGGTCTACGATGGAGCACACTTGTTTATTAGGTACCTATTTACCCGCGACTTGATGTCCTTCAGTATTGGGAAGTACAGACTCCGGTAACAAACTGGTCTAAGACCTATCTAAAGGTCAACTAGTTAGTCAACGTTTTAAACTTTTCATGAATACGGCGGAAAGGTACAACATAATACAAAATAGAGTAGACTTCAACCATTGAAAATTTAATAGCTTTGTGGTAAATTCTCATAGATGTCATTATGATAACTGAAACCCATAGAAATGGGACTACATGGGAAACACCAGCTTTCAAATAAATACAGAGTCATCAATAAATAAGCATGGCATAAAAGGTGACCAAAATCATATTTGGCGTACAACAAGGATTTTTGGGTGATAGGCCGGGCATTTATCACTGATATGATCATTAGGTTATTTTAACTTACATTCGTGACCTAACACGTGTAGCCTATACCTTTATACGGTACCAAATAATTTAATTTAATTTTAAATCATGTGTTCCTCCACACGTCTCATAATAGAGCCCTGTCCACCCCATTGGGCATTATGGACGTCATTATGACATGCGCGTGTCATCATAGATGTAATTATGTTGCGAACGTAAAAATGTCATGGGATTTGGGATTTTAAAATAAAATAGGGACTGAGGGAGAAGCTGACAGACGTTTAGAAACAAAAAAAAAACATTTCGCTACCACGTCAAGAATATCAAAACATTTTTTTTTCAGAATAAACTATAAGATGCCAGTATATATACATATATGTATATATATATATAATAATATAATGAAGTAAGTACTAAAACCTTAACGTTTTTGACTTACTCCACTTTCTCAGGTGCCGGGACAAAGTCGCCTGCGCGGCCCACCGCCCGGCCAATTGATTAGGCGGCGTCTTTGTGTAGTCCCGCCGCCGCCGCCGCCGCTATACCGCCCAGGCCAACAATTTGCTGTAGGCCGGGCCAGGCCTAATTTTAATAGCCATATAAAATGTATAATTACTTAATGAATTTATCACGTGTGTCCACTTTGTGGGATGAAAGCGTTTTGTATTTGATGTACCTACCTAAGTAAAAGTATCAATAAATTATTGTTCAATTGTGTTTGTTTAGGATAACAATGTAAGTACAGTCAGGGATGTCTGGATTGAATCACTTTTGCCTTTTTTTCTAGATGGTTGGGTTATCAATGTTTTATAATGCGTGCAAGAGTCGGGGTCCTCTTGCAATGGTTTTAGAAAAGTTGTTTTGCTCGTCTGTATGAACAACTTTGCCGTATCAACAAGCCGTGTGGTGACGGCGAATAGAATACATGTGTCACCACCCCAGCCCAACTTTTCCCGTCATGGGGGTCGTAAGAGACGACCGAGGGAGCTCTCCAGAGGACGGGCAGCAGCGCTCTCTGTGAGTTAAACCACAACACCACTGCGATCGCCAACTCGCATGCCAAACGTGGCGATTACTGACATTTCACCTCAAATGACGGATTTCATTGGGGGAGACCCTCGTCCACGTTATGTGGCTGATGATGATGAACAACTTTTACGAAATTAAAAATATCTCAATCCCCATGCAAAGTGTCCCTCGACAAGAACTGTCTTGGGTCCTTCTGGTCACTAATATATGTATACTGTATATTCGGTACTAGATGTACCCGTCGTTGTTACCCGCAGTTTATCCCCCTCCCGTGGGAAATTGGGGATAAAATATATATACACTGCACGCCTTTTAATCCCAAAGCGGGGTAGGCATACGTATACGCAAGCGTATTTAACCCAACGAGACAGGGGGTGAGCCCATCGCCGTTATAAGGTTCACACTCCTTATGGTGAGCGGGTTTCATCACGATGTTGTCCTTCACCGTACGAGCGTTGCATTGCGTACATAGGCTCTGGAAAAGAGTCCCGTGAGAGTCCCCAGAGAGAGAGTTGGTACACGTCCATTAGCCAGACTGGAACCCGCGAACTCCCGTTTACAAGTCAAGTATCCGACCAACTGGACCACAGACGATAAAATATAGCCTATATTATGTTATTCCGATCCAACTATAACATTGTCAAGTATTTGCGTGAAAATTTAACAAACATCTATCCAAATTTTCGGGTTTATAATATTGGTAGGATTTGTAAAATTCTATGAAAAATTGCTCATTAAAAAAAGCAGTGAATGTCAAAACCAGTTTCGAAGAAAACAAACGAAAGCGAAAAAGAAACATCGTTAGCCAACAGTTGGTTTTCTTTGTTTTGTTTCACACAAAAGCACTTATAAGCTCTTTACTAAGGTAATATGGCGAGGATGATATCAACTACTCTGGATCATATATAATAATAATAATTCATTTATTTCGAACAACATAGGCTCACAATTTGTTAGTATTCATTTATATTATCTAAAAACTAATGTTAGTAGACTTAAACGCTAAGAACTATTTACATGAAGTTGGCTGCATCGGTTCAGGTACACCGAGTCAAGCTACGATGCACGTGTACTTCACCTTTTGATAGCGGGGTAGGCAGAGGCATTTGCTAAGCATTGACCGCAGTTCACTAAGCGTATTTAACCCAACTTGGTATAGGGTTCACACACCTTGTGGGGTATGCGGGCCTTCCTCCACCGTATGAGCGTTGCGTTACGTACATAGGTTCTGAAAAGGTACACGCCCAGTACCCCCGGTCTTGAACCTGCTACCTCCCGATAGGAAGTCAAGTATCCTAATTTTAATATACATGCAATATTCAAAACCAACAAGGATCTTTTGGCGCGCTAGTTCTGAATATTTCAGGATTTGTTTCCAATCCGGTAATTCTCCCCAACAACAGGCAAAGTTGAGTATCCTAAAACAAAGATGCTTTGTTTAAGCTTGTATTGTGATAAAATGCATGGAATGAAGGAATAATATTGGAATAGATGCCAAATATTGTAAATAAATGTCGAGAGATCATTGTGCTTAGTCAGTTTAAAAAAACACGGTATTTTCATACATAAATTGTCTGCAAATAAATATTTATACAGACAATGTACACTTGCGAGCAAAAAATCAAAATATACAATTTCAATCATCAATACCATTGTTCTCTAATAAATACTTTTTTTTTCAATACATAGTGTAAAACAAAGTCGCCTCCCGCTGTCTATTTCTATGTATGCTATCTTGAAAACAATAATACTTTATGACTCCTTTTCGCTTCGCTTCGCTTTTACTCATCCAGCTCTCCTGAATTTCGAGATATTTACATGTTTTAACATTGTTCACGAGAAAATTATGTGTGACTTGGAATCTCATACAAGTGTAGTTGCACTTTACAGCCATTTTTGTAAGACAGATATGGAATGTTTTATTAAAAGTGGTACATCTTACATTGTTTCATCATGGATGCCGTCACTGTACAAGCCCGAGTGGAGTGACGGCGGTAAAGTATCTTCAAACATTTGAACGGGGCGGACAAACAAAAACAAAGACTTTTTGACTTATGTGGTTTTAAGTTAAAGTGATTTGTCACTTATACAGAGTGAGCCGTATTTAACACGTTCGAAGACACTAAATTTTAGACAATTTATATTTTACTGCTATGTCGATGAAAGGTGCGATGCGTCCCGGAAAAGTGTTAAGATTTAATCCTCTTACAAATTAATATATTGTGTCCACTCTATCATTATGTGCGTTTTAGGGTCATTTAAAAGGAAGAAGTTTGTATTAAATATTTCACAATACACTTATTGCCTTCATCCCATGTTAAGGAGCTAAATCACATGTGTTATGGTGATCAGACGAGATAAACTTACTTACATTTTTTTCTTTTAAATGCATGTGTATGCGGAATGTGTATAAGTATGTGTATACTTAAATATAACCCAGACGCATCCAACAAGTATTTAAAAGCTCATCACCAAAGCACTTGTCAGCGGTGGGAATCGGACCCACAACCCTACGGAATAGAGGCAGGCATACTAAGCACTACATGTGGGATCCAAGACAGAAGGCTAGGCCCTCCTGGGATCTAGCCCAGTCGTCACTGATTGAGCTCTTGTCTATTCTGGATACCGCTGTAGATCCTGTCTCTAAAAGGAATCACAGTGGTGGGAAAGTGGGTGGGAATATCCCGGATACTAATCACTACACCAACGGTCCCTTCAAAATTGTATTATTTTGTATAAGGGTCCCTTGGTGAATCCCGTAGCGGTAGCACATGTATTTCTTCCTAGTGAATCGTGACCTCCGAGGACAAAAGGGATTGTGTGTTGGACTAGTAGTAAGTGTATTTTTTTATCAAACCAATTTGAAATCAGCACTCTCCTCCCGCTGTCTGTCCTTATGTCTATGCATAGATCTTTAAAACTACTCAACGGATTTTGACACAGTTTTCTTTAAAAATGTTTTTATGTAACAGTGTTACCCTTTTTTATCTTGGGGATGTCCGTTACGGACACCCCAGCGGTAACGGAGACAACGGCGCGGTTATGTGGGACTCCACCACTAAAACCCCACGGTGACCGCTCCCGCGTTATCGCCGGGGCCTCCGGAACAGCCTGAGCCATTACGTACTACAAGGGAGGCCCCAACCGAGTGTTTCACTGCTATTATATGTGTGTATCCTACATTTTAAAAGAAAACTACGTCAAAATCCGTTGAGTAGTATATTGACGTAACAACGTTTTCAGGGTCAACTAGTTGAACAATTTGTCGTAATAGTTCTAAAATGTTGAGGTCAATCTATAATTGTCTCAAAAGTACCAAAATCAAAAGCTGTCTATACTTTTAAATGATTTTGGGCCAAGAATAGTTTACCACCCTAAGGTTAAAACCCTGTCATCAGACATTTAACTTAGAATTTTACATACTGTGCCGTGTGGTGACGGCGAATATAATATATGTGTCACCACCCCAGCCCAACTTTTCCCGTCGTGGGGGTCGTAAGATGCGACCGAGGGAGCTCTCCAGAGGACGGGCAGCAGCGCTTTCTGTGAGTTAAACCACAACACCACTGCGATCGCCAACTCCCCTACCAAGCGTGGCGATGTTTGGCATTTCCCCACAAATGACGGAAGTCATTGTGCCCTCGTCCAGCAGAGGACGTTACGTAGCTGATTATGAATATAACAGCTGTACCATAATGTGGTCGTCATGCCCCAGAAGGGGGAGAGTTGGCAACAAAACAGGGATGGATAAAGATAATTTGTATGGAGTCAAGAAAACGTGTGC
>SJJU01005682.1:0-16769 GCA_012932125.1 Conopomorpha cramerella | reverse complement strand
AATTAGATCACTGAAGTTTCTATATATATTATACAATAGAAGTTTGTAATTAGGCGGAGAGAACAGAAGAAAGTATCTACATTGTTTTATGCGGGAGACTATATGCACCTAGGTAAAATTGTCTAGGTGAATTTGAAATTGTCTGACCGCATCAGCTACAATATACCGCGCCTTACATATTGCGTGAGGCGGTAGGGAGTGAGAAAGCCCTTTACCGTCTAAGAGCAACTGTTTCGCTCCCCATCTCACCGCGCAATACTAGGCCGCGGTATAGCGTTTGCGGCAAGACTTTAATGTTAGACAGTGTACTCAAAATGTCTTTACTGTGTGTTTGTCGATGCAATTTAATAATTATAATTTGCGTTGCCTAGTTTCGATATATTTTGACTTAAGATAATATTTTATTGACATACTTTGATACATTTATATACACACTACACATTTTTTTATTTACACAATCAATTATTGTACTAGCATTACAATATTTGTTGTTGTATTCCTTTTTCTTCGTTGTTGCAACATCAACATGAATTAATACTCAAAATAATAATTAATTGAATTGAATTCTAGCTGGTTGGAGTACAGATTTGAAGTAAAATGATGTATCTGTTTTATGAATGCCGCTGTAGTATTTCTCTTGGAATCACAGAATTTTAAATGCTAAGTCACAAAACTATTTTTTACAATATTTCTTTAAATCTCATTATAAAATCTGTTAGTATGTTTTTTATTAGCAAAAAGTATAGGTACCTCTATAATATAATAATTACATTTACTATAGTCCATTTTGGAATGCCATAATACATTAAATTCTCTAGTAGAAAAGGCCAATAGCTAGGTACCTACCTCTATTATTGTTATTTCATGTGTTGTTGTATCAATCTTTTTTCTTTTTTTCTTTTGTACATATTTATGTGTTTTCGATTGATATTTGCGCAGATTCCCAAAAAAATAATAATATAACATATTTGTTATATTGTACCGTAAACTTGCAGTTTCATCTGTATTACTCTTATGTCTGGCAGAAAAAATAGGAAATAATATAATGTAGTGCCTGCTTTGTGTAATCAAAACATTATGAAATGCAAATGTGCCAAATAGATTCAGTTATTTTCAGCAATTTGTAGGTCTAAAATTATAAAAGTACTTCCGAAATGTGTATTTGTATAGTGCCATTTTGGTCGCCATGCACTAGCTTAGTTTCAGTTAGTTGGTTGGAGTCCATAAAGCTCTTCTCTCATCACTGAGAGCTTCCCGCCGTCTTTGGAGAATGTGCAATTCCCCAAAGTACTGTACGTCAGATCCATCTATTTTCTTTCCTACGTACCTAATGGCCCGGCCATGGTTTGCGTGGAGAGATATTCAAAAGTTGATGCCCACGGTACCGGATAAACGACTGAGTGTTGTTCACGCGTGTTAATTTATTGTTTAAGGATATGAAATATCATTAAGTGCAACTATACTAGTATCGATCCCGAACTTTATAGAATGTAATGATTTATTTTTAAAATTGACATTTTGATAATTGTTATTAGGAGTAACAAATACCTTAATTACGTAATGTGATTACACAGAGCACATGCCTAGACATGTTTTCTTACATTAACTTAGCCTCGTGGGTTTAATTCACCAACCTTATCGGCCTTATTATAATTATAAAAACTTTGTCTAATTTTAGTGCTGGTCCTCAGAATTGTCGTCATACATTTTCATAAAGCGACTATTACCTGATCGGCCGCGCACAACGGCCGCGATCCATCGAATAGTACATTTTCTCCGGTAAAGACAAGAGTGTTCGGCTGACATTAAGGGTAGAGACTACATTTTGTAATAAGGTCGTATGTTAAACATGTACTTATGTTGAAAATACTTTATAATGAAAGGTTGGCCAGTTTTATCATATCACAAATATAACTTAAAATATCTCTTTAGGTACACGTACCTATTTTTTTTGTATGCCTATATCTTAATATTACTATTAGTGTTTTAGTTACCTTTATGTATCGCTTTTATGATGTGTCTTTTTTATTTTATTTAAACTGACAATGAAACATGTAATAATAACAATGATGATTGCATTTATGTTGTATCGCTCTTGTACAACACTTTATTAGATCTCTATGAATTTGTTTAATATGAACTCCTTCTCATATACAAAACGTGTATTTAATTGTGCCGTAATGTAAATAATTGTAAATAATTATTGCTTTGAATGTAATCATGGCAGCACCTTATGATAATAATGTGACTTATTGAAACCACAACATGTTTGTGTTGCTGCAACAGTTCTTTTGAATAGAAACATTTGTCAGTAACTGTACATAATTCATCAACGGGAATAGAATCGTCGACAAGCAGGTGTACACAGGGTCGACGTGTACAGTGCAAACATCAAGGCAGTAATAATAAAACATTTCATCACAATATTTAAACGTTTAGGTGACACATGTTTTCGTGTGTTTCATTGTATAAATATTTTGTATAATAGGCACTGAATATAGTGCAGCAAAAAAGTCTTGAAAGTTTAACTGTAAGATAACGCGTGTTTGATAGTGCCCCCATGTGCAGCAATATTGTTACCATTTAAAGTATTTTATTAATGCTACCATTTTATGAAGAATCAGGTATTTTAATAATATTGTGTATAGAGTTCGTAGAATATTTTTGTAATGCTGAAAGAAAGAATACTTATTGTGTGAAGAGGGCATAGCACGCACACGGTGCAGCGCCTGCGCAACGCGCCTCGGACCCCCCGCTGGGGCACTCCGGGCATTGTACTGTGATTGTTAAGATTCCAGTGATTGAATGTATTTTGGTGTTGAGATTATCGAAAGACTGTACGTAATTTACGCCGTAGGAATACACTGTTAATGTACGATGCTTAATCAATCTCATTTGCCAACATAATTCGTAATAATTCTAGCTAACTAAGTTTTCTTTTATTTTTAGGCTTAACTTTATTTGTATCTCCCTAGAGGAGTTAGAGAGGTTGGTAAATATAATTAAAAATTAATTTGCTAGTTTTATTTCTTCCCCAGAGCTTTATAAATCGTACTTATTATAGGTAATCCATTCGTAATCTGGGCTGATGTATATGATGATTCGTATTCGGTAAATGTTGGGTTAGTAATTACCTACTTAATAATTACATGTCTGTAGCTAGACGCATACGGTGAAATTGGGCACCTTTGATGTCGTAGTTAATTAATTCATGGTACATTCGGACAATGCATTGTTTTATATGTATTTACTTCAATGTTATGTGTTATGTATCCTACATAACGTCATTTAGTCATTTCGCACCAAAAACAAATGGCCTTATAAAAAATTTAAGTTAACTCCTGTTTTCAGGTACTTTCTGTCGTTGGGCGAACCGATAAGACAAAACATGATATCCTTTATGTATTTTTTTTGTTTTTAGGGGGGTTTATATTTTCTATATCTATAATATAAAAAATAATTTCTGCTCGTTAGTCTCGCTAAAACTCGAAAATACTGCTGGAGAGATTTGGCTATTTTTGGTCTTGAATTATTTGTGACAGTCCACAGAAAGCTTAAAAGGTAGACAGTATTTCTTCGAATACATAGAGTACAAATGCACTTCCTATGGCAAAATAATCGTTTGCCGGGACAACCCTAAATCCATCCCTATTCTTTGAACTGAGTAGCCTGGGTGACATATCCAGGACTTCGCCCGTGTCCTTGTTTCCTAATGCTGGTGGGTAGAGCAAAAGCCAGGTTTCAAAATATGTTATAATCATCCGGTGAAAATGTTCTGTAATTCTTATTAGAGAGAATTTTGGTTTTAATCGATCGGCAGGTGTCGATGCGGCGGCGTCTGGGCGCAAGCCGCGGTTCCTGCTACGTCAGGGCCGCGTGCGCCGCGACTCGGACGAGCTGCCGCCGCCGCCGCCCCCGCCGCTCAAGAGGCACGCATCCCACCCGCTGCCCACCGTATCCACTGCCTCGCTACCTGGTAACACCACTTTGAGAGACTACGGTTGAGAAAGTGAAACACTATGGAAAATTCGTGATGAGTCCCACATATATTGTTGCCGAAATTATCTCTTTGGGTAGTGTCAATATAGGTAGTTAACATTTACTCCGCGATCAAATCTCGTCTATCTTTACTAAGACAATGAATCATTGCTGGACGAAAACTGAAAAAATAATATATAATATAGCTATTAATGTCTACTTACTCTTTAGAGCAGTATTCGTTTAAACATTTTGCGGGCCACCGTTACTAAAACGATCTGAGAATTATTCGGTCTACTTGAGAGATTATTGAGCGTGGGTTGTAATTTATTACCAATAATATTATATTTTAGCCGATTAAAAAAGGAGGAGGTCCTCAATTCGTCTGTATTTTCTTTTATGTTTGTTACCTCAGAACTTTCGCCTGGGTGAAACGATTTGGATGTTTTTTTTTTATTTGAAAGCTAGTAGTTCCCGTTTGGTGCCATATACATTTGGTTCAGTTCCGACAATGGCATCCATGAGAAAACCACATATGTATATGTCAAATTTTACTGGTTGTACTCGGTTCTTTTTTCTTTAAGGTATTCTGTGTAAGTAGGTACTAATTATAAACATGTGCGTTCATTAAAATCTAATAAACTGTTCAACAGGAACATCCAAAACAAAAGGACAGACACAACCGCCGTTACAGAAACACAGCTCTCATCCACCGATGTCACAGTCAAAGGTATGGAACCCATTTGTACTCTGTTTATGTAGATAACTGAAGAAAGAAAGAAAATAAAAAGTCAAATATGCTTGATGGACCGTGGGTATTTGATTGCAAGTCCCAATGCCTAAACTTATGTTCACCTGGACACTAAGATTGTGTTACATGTTTATGACAGATTCGTGCGCTCTCAACGGCCGAACATTCGAGCCCGGCGTTAAGTGGAGGCAGCTCAGAGGGGGAAGCGTGCCAGCGCGCCAGTCACACGCCGGCCATGCGCTCCGGCCCGCCGCTCAGCTGTAACTTCTGCTGGAACACTGTAGACGAGTGCGGGCGTATATTGCGCCGCAAGACGCAGTACCACTGCCCCGAGTGCCGCACCAATCTCTGTATCGTGCCGTGCTTCCACGAGTACCACGACGGGGGCGCCGCCGACGCCGCGGACGCGAGGTGAACGCACCTTCGCCAACAAATCGCACAAGACCGCGTCTTTGGTTAAAAATACGCTCGTAACAGTTGTTAAAAAAAATCATACATACATAACTATTTTTGAGATGGATATATTGTTCTCGTATATTATAGTTTTCATAAGTTATTAATAATATGTTAGATATATAATATTCTAAACTTATAAGCAATATCATGTTGGCTGTTATACACAAACCTACATATTATGTAGGTACGGAATTGTTGTGAAAGTTTAAAATAGTGTTAAGTCTTTAAAAACTATTTCTCATATTATGTGACCCTTAGTAACGAAACTCTGTAAGTACCGATCTATTTTTATACGTAGGAGAATAATGATAATGGCTGAGTTCAAGATTTATAGGTATATTTTAAAAACCTGTTTCCGTCACTCTACATATAACAAAGTATTAGCAAAGAACTACAGTTGATAAACTTTGCCATTTATTATTACTAAATAATTATTATATTTATCTGAACATTTAAAAGGCAAGTTCAAGACACATTTTTTAATACAAGTACCTATATAACTATCTACTTGTTTTAAAATTTGTCAAAGCATTTGGCCACAATATGTTACACCATTTTGTAGGGAAGAATTTCTAATCAATATATTGACAGGCTGAAATAAGTTTTTCGTAAATTCTGTTACATATTATGTACCTAGCTACGAAATAATAATTCATTCATCATTGGACACCTGACTTCATTACAAAGGGCAGCAAGCTAAGCTACCAAGATTAGCCCCCGAAAGCTATATTATGATTTATATTTTTGGTGGTGCACCGTTTTATGCCAAGGCACATAGTAGCCTGAAACCAGACCTCGATCTTTTGTTTGACGTAATGTGATATCATCAAGGTACATTTTAAAACAATATTTAGGTAAACCCTTGGACTTACTATAGAAACAGGTCTGAGTACTGTAAAAAAAAATGATTTTGAAAAAGAACTGTATTACGTAGTGACTAAGGCTTGCTTTTCATTGACAAAAAAGCATGGTCGAAATGAGCCAAGTGAAATAGCTACAACAGAGTGGAAAAATATTATAATGACACAAATATTTTCATGAATTTCATCTTATTGTATTACGAACTGTAGATATTTTATAAGTAAGTAATCATATTACGTACCTACATTTAGAGAACCCACAAGCTCAAAGTCGCACAGCGTGCTATGGAAAGGGATGCTCGGCGTTTCTCTGAAGGATCGAATCAGAAATGAAGTAATCCGACAGAGAACCAAAGTCATCGACATAGATCATCGTTTTAGCAAGCTGAAGTGGCAGTGGGCCGGCCATATTAGCCGTAGAACCGGTGACCGTTGGGGGAAAACGAGATCTCGAGTGGAGACCGCGTCTCGGCAAACGGAGTGTAGGACGCCCTTAGGCAAGGTGAACTGATGATATACGCAAGATGGCTGGCAGAAGCTGGATGCGAGAAGCCGAAAACAGATCACAGTGGAGTGCAATTGGAGAGGTCTATATCCAGCAGTGGACAAGTACGGGCTGATGATGACATCTAGACAGCAGTTAAAATTAAATCAATCGTAGTGTAAGACTTGTTCTATTGGAAAGTAGAAACCTAGTATATACCGAGTGTAAAAGGACCCCACAAACTAGACAATGTGGAGAAGTGAAACAAAAAATTTTTCAGTGTCCATACAAAATGTCATCCCAATTCCTAAGGTAAAGAAATGTCTATTTTATATGGAAATGAAAAAAAAAATGTTTTCCTTTCCTCGCATGTAGCCATACCAAGTTGTTCTAAGACCTTTGCTCGGGGTACTTTTACTCGCAGTATTATTAAGTTCCTAACTAAGGTCTTACCTTCTGTGAATGATTATAATTATGTATGTCCTTAGATATTAAGGGCCTTACTAATAATGGCGGAATTGCTATTTCGAAGATACACAAAGCTCAACTTAACTTGTCAGTTGTATGTCAAATACGGAATAACCAGTTCAAGTAGACCTGTAACAACCGGTGTGTAAGTGACAATGCGTTTATTGGTAAGGGGGTAACTATCTACATAAGTATTGGTTACTTTCGTTAACTGCCTGCTACTAGGTAGTTATTTGATGTTTATATTTATTTTTTTGTTATTTTCAATATACAAGCCTAATGTGCGGATTTTATCATTTCATTATCTAATGTGAACTCAAGTCTCTGTCTCGGCCGAGTCTGAAAACCATGGTTTGGTCGGACTTCATAGTGGATGTCGCTGGTAACCGTCGCGTCGTTCTTAAGTTAGTATTTCAAAAGTCAATTCCTTCATTGTTTACTTAAGGGACGTGCGGCGTTTTGTATTAATATTGAAAACAACAAGTGGTCATGAAATTCGATAAGTAGTTTAATTTCTTTATAATTATGAAGATTAATTAGTGTTGCAACGGATAGTGATTTGGCCAGATGCGGGATATCCGGCTGAAGACGTGAACGGATGGCCGGATATCCGGCGGCTTAGATATCATTCTGATTTGCACAAATAAGCTCGTTGGATCGCACGTGTCACCTTGAAAATACACTATTATGGCAAATGGAGTCGGTAGGTACGTATGATTTGCAAGCACAGACATTTTAGAGCACAAGCGTCGGCGCATGACGTGAAAAGGGATAGCGGGGGCGGGCTATAGTTACCTTTGGCGTCGATTTGCTCGCTTGATTGCGCATATCAAGATAGGTAAACTCTTTCGCGAAATGTAGCTACTTTTAGACACAATTTCATAGTGAAAAATATGTACCTTGGTCAGAAATGATGCACCACCAAAAAAATAACCATATTATAGCTTTCGCGGGCAAATGTGCTGCTAGACCCTTTGCTGCAAGATAACAAATTATTCTTAATTTTAAATTGTTTTTTTTAGGTAATTATGTAATAACTTATGTATTGCCTCATTTATGGCCCACTTACTGTTCACCGATTCACTCGTGTACGATGCAACACTTAGTCGAAAATATTTCTTCAATATACATATTATTTTTTCACATAACACATAAATTAACTTTATATTGACGTAACCTAACCCCATAGTTAATACATATTATTGTATTAAATTAGTATTAAAGTGGCCGTTATTTAGATATTAGAGATAATATTGTAGAGGAAATTGAATCCTTATCGAAAGTTGTATCGTATAAGAGTTTATAGGTTAGTAGTATGGGGCCCAGTTTTACATTCTTATGAAAATTACAGAACATGTTGTTTTGTTAGTCGTTATACATGTAAAAAGTGTAGTTACATAATTATTTTCCTACATATTATTATGTAAGTACATACATCATGAAGAGTACTTAGCCTACCACATTCTCAACCAATAGGAACAATAGTCGGGTTTACTTACACATACAGATCGATCTCTCAGTTTGGAATGCAGCTCCATAGCCATCAAAGTACAGTGCTCATTAACTTTCTTCAAGAATTCTCAAAACTCATAGGAGTTATAGTCAGTATATCGTAGTATGTATAAACATATGACAGTAAAGTGCTCCGCAGTGGCATTTAAAACTATACAGTTAGATCGGCCTATACAGGGTGTCCCGTAAGTCGACGTCAAGCCGGAACCGGATGGTAAGGCAACTCACACCAGTTATCAGAAAAATATAAAAAACACAGTAATTTTTTTTTTCAGTACAGACAGTTGAATCTGAGCAAATTGGTTATTTTTAACTTTATTTTTTTAAAAACGTCAATAAACAGTGGCACTATTCAGGGTCACATAACAAAAAAAAATATTAGAAAATCTAAAGATTTGTGGCAACAGGAGCCAAAAGACTAATGCAGGTTGTAGAATTTCCGTTTTTTAATGCCCATAATTTTTTAAACATGCAAGTTAGATTTTTTAAAATATTTTTCTGATAACTGGTGTGAGTTGCCTTACCATCCGGTTCCGGCTTGACGTCGACTTACGGGACACCCTGTATAAACCAGGCTAATAGTTGATTTGTAATTATTATTAGGTACTTGTATTCTTTGGCAAATTTTTTCAATATAGACTACCTGCACCAGCCGGTGTGTATCCAGGTTATTTATAAGTACTTGTATAATTATATGATTAAGCGTATCATATATGTACAATTAATTGTAGGTAGGTACAGATGCAGTGCAAAAGAAACTATACCATTTTTCACGGCTCTTCCTTGACAGTTTGATACATTTCCGCATTGAAGCACCCAATTAAAAAAAACATAATAATCCTACAAAATTCTTGCTGAAATACATGTCAATACTGCGTGTAAAAGGACCCCGAGCAATGGTCTTAGAAACGTTGCTGGGCTCGTTAATATGAACAATTTTCACGATGGCGACAATGAGCCCAACAACGTTTCTAAGACCATTCATTGGTCGGGGTCATTTTACACGCAGTTTAATCAATTGTGTAAAAAAAAAAAACACAGGATGTCACGGATATCCAGGTGTGAAAGATGGTATGGAAAAAGTGAAGTGTATTTTAAAAATAAAAAAATTGTCATTACTTGTCTCATCACAGTGGGCTCTTCAAAATTCCAAATCATAAAAAAACTTAAATTGACCTTTTTGGTAGTTTATGTATTTACACATTACATAAGAATGGACCTGCTTGTCAAAAATATGTAACCGTAATAAATTAATAGGTCTACTACTTATCGAAAAATCTCTGTAGATAAAAGATTATATAGAACCTAGACAATTATAACTACATATTTTTGTATTCAAAACTTTATTCGTGTATGTACAGAACTAGCGCTCGTAGATTATTAGAGTAGGTAAGTATGGTAAAGATATTGTACTGTTTTTTTTTAATCTATCGCACAAGGCAAGGCTTTGTCCACTGTTTTTATTTTTCTAGCTAACCTATGTTACAAGAAAATATTACTGATATAATGTAAGAAAAAAATAATTTTGCCATACTTACCTACTTGCTCTACCTAGATATGTACATACATAGTATTATACTGTGGAGTGAGGCTTATGGTTATTCTTTATTTGACATTCAGAATTATATTTTTTTACTGTACAGTAGTTTAAGACGTAATATTTTGAAATACTGTAGTAGTACAAATAAAGAAAGGAAAGTTAAAATCCTTTAGTGTAGCAGACAAAGTGCCGTGATTCCTCAAAGGAAAAGTAAATTCATGTGAAATTAAGTCGTATTACGATGTTATGCAGTATGTATTTAAAATATATGATACATTTATTTACTAAAGAAATATTTTTTTTATTTGTTCGTTTTAGGTACGATACATCCAAATGCTTTTTATAATCTATACTAATATTATAAAGCTGAAGAGTTTGTTTGTTTGAACGCGCTAATCTCAGGAACTACTGGTTCGAATTGAAAAAATTGCTGAATAGACTATAATTTATCGAGGAAGGCTTTAGGCTATATAACATCACGCTGCAACTATTAGGAGCGACGAAATAATGGAAAATGTGACAAAACGGGAAAATTTGTTCATACTTGAGGGCTTCCGTTGCGTGCGCTGCGAAAACAGTTCAAGATAGCAGATATACGTATGAAAGAATTATTCCTCTTGAAAGGATCTAAAAAAATGTCCGCGGCAGTATATGTCTATCTTTTAATATTAACTTACTAGAACCGTTTTTATGGTAATCAAATTTGGTCGAGGTTAATGCATTATTTGTTATCTCTATTATATGAAAAACAATTGATGTTCGTTAGTCTCGCTAAAACTCGAAAGCGGCTGGACCGATTTGGCTAATTAAAGTCTTGAATTAGGTACACTGGACTTCCATCCAGGGAAGGTTTAAAAGTTGTATTTCTTCCAATACACGAGGTGCAAACTGCGACTTCCTATGGCAAAACAAATGTTTGCAGGGGACAGCTTGTGTTCAATAAACATTGGAATGGCGAGTCATTGATTTTGTTAAAAAATAATGCCCCTAAGTAATACTTGAGTATTTTTAGTAGGAGCTACTAACCTACCGCGACGAAGATCCGACACCAAGTGTCTGCAACGGAGTCGTCAATGTTTTAGATATTGGGTAGTTGGCAACATAACAGGTGACAAAGATGGTCTGTATAGAGTCAAGAAAACGTCAGCGGTGGTAGCGGAATGGTTAGTAGCACATTCTACTTGTTTTTGCCTTTTCGCGGGCAGGTAGGCAATGAGTGGTAGGTACTGGGCTTGTACCTGTTTTTTATATCTACCTACTATTATAATTGCGAACCTTTATTTGGATGGATTTGTTACTCTTTCACGGAAAAACAACTAACTGAACGGATTTTAATGAAATTGTACAATAAAGCGTGTACCATATTTAATATATTAGTTTACACTAGACATGGGCTATTATATCGGACTTGGCTAACTCCAACATGGTCCAGCCATCCTGACGTCAGAATAAATAAATGCTATTTATTCTAATTATACGTAAGTACCAATGTTTTGACGATAGGTACTAACTACTCCTATGTAGGAACTATCGGTTTATGTAAAGAAACCTCGTAAATGCTTTGTACTTAACTGAATATTTCAATTAAAATGGTTGCTAAGAACATTTTTTACTAAAATGGCTATAACTTTAGTGTCAATGGGGCTAGAGGGATAAAATTTATATTTTGCGAAGGTACCAACTATACGCTAACTGATTCACACCTATTTTCCCCCCCAAAGTTGCCGTAACTTGGCTAACTCCACCATGGTCCAGCCATCCTGACGTCAGAATGGCGGGCCACTTGTAAAGGCTATTTATTCTCTTTTTACGTAGGTACCAACTATTCTACGATAGGTACCAACTAGTACCATGCTGGTACTAACTTTTCGTATAAGGAATCACTGAGAAATGCAACATGGTCCAGCTATCCTGACCTTTCAGTTGGTTACGATATTTTTACCTAATTGTACCTATGTCACGAATTTATTCAAAAGTCGCTGTTCCTAAATTTTTGACGAATTATATGGTCCGATACAATAGCCCAAGTCTAGTGTAACTAATATAGTGAAATCTAATGTTGCTCCGATATATTTGACTACCTTCACAGCTACCATATATCTGATGGCGACTGTACAAAAATAGATGAGTTTTTTAGATCGGTAATTTTAGGCTTTTAAATTTTTAATTAAAATAGGGTATTCCAGTAACTTTCATACCTACCTAATAGAAATAATATTAGACTCTAGGACTGTGTAATAAAACGCAAGTCTCATCATAACAATTTATTATGTATTTCGTGAAATGGATTACATCTGTATAATTACAATAATACTAATAATTATAAATAGTGCATTAACTTAAAAAATACAGTAGGTGGTAGTGTTCTTCAAAATATAAACACGTCAACAAACTAGATAATACCAATACCTGTTTTAATTCAAGTGGAAAGTTAAGTGCACATAAGTAGTCGCTTAGATCATCACAAAGTTTGGTGTTCACTGATTTCGTTAATTATATTATGTATGTAGATATAGGTACAGTTAATATTATACACAAATTCAATTCGATTATACAACGAATTGGTTGGACTTATAATACTGTAAAAATAGATTGAGTTAGCTAGGTTATTGCTCATGTTGTACATTCTTGAATTCTCGATACATATGAAAATCGTATGGATGTCCGCAATATCGCGACGACATTGTGCCTAAAACTTCATCGACTGCTTTAGAAACAAGGAGGCGCGAAACGGCATCAATAATTTTGTTACTATAATAGACGTCAACATAAAATTATCTATATTATGTATAGGTTATATTTTTGCTCGTTACAAAATGTTATATGGAAAATCGGTAGTCAGTCATAATGTGCGCTAAAGTCACTGGGTGTATCCCGTTAGACAGATCGGATCAATGAAATGGCATTTTCATATAGGTATGTATGAGATTTATCGTAGAACTGATCAGACTAATGGCAAACACCCTGACTTACATGCAAGTAACATAATACAACGAAGCCATAACTATACCAATACAACTATTCTACATTGTAGATAATGTTTACGGTGACTGTTATTACATTTAAAAAATAAAATGATGCCTCTATTGTGGAGATCTTTCACGATACTATTGTCTAAACATCACTATTATTTACTATCATCATAGGTACGGCCAATAGTGAGAAGCTTTTCATGGCTCACCAAACGTTTATTCAAACCGAGGGCAAATTGCGCCTTGTGCAAGGCATACATTCACGTTTGACAGGAAAAAGACGACAGACACAATGGTCCGACCACGCTCGTGAGCCTATCATTTAAACCATTCCATCCATACCATATTAGAAGCTTCATACAAGGAGATCGTGTCACATTATACAGGTAGGATTTTTAACCGTAACTAGAAAGTACACAACTATTTGGGTAGGTACGATTAAATAACCCGATTTGTATTCTAATAGCTCTATTTCTAATAATATACCTAACATAAATGTTTCGATAGTATTTTTATTAAATAGAAATTGTTTTTAATATGCTCACCACTGCACAATTAAAAACACTACATTAAGCTACCAGATTTTTTTATGTATGCCTAACTGTGTGTACAAATTATGAACTAAATTGTATACAATGTGATAAAAGACCGTGTTAGTATTACATACGAGATAATTATCCAGAAAGCCCGTCACAGCACGAGCCATGAGACGAAAAAAGTCTTCGAAATTAGAGCGTTAAAAAGTCCAAAATTTTTACTAGAAAAGTATCTCATGCGTCGTGCTGTTTATCGAGCAATGGTGTAAAAGTACGTGTCCTATGTCTATGTTGGTGTTCACAAATGTTTATTCCTATAAAAACAGACGACTGCATATAAACGTATATAAAAAGTACGACCGGCACTGAAGGACCTTTAGTAAAGAGATGCCGCGTTGTATAAAGTTATTGTGTATAAATTGTTGTGTGTGTGTTTGTGGCACGAAGCGGACGGATGTCGCAATCTGAGAGAAGTACGAACAGGAACGGGTCGACGCAACCAACGGGGAGGCGAAGTACTTTTCCATTATTATATTGCTAAAATAGCAAGATCCGGTAACTACCTATTCCTTACGATACTTCTCATAAGGACAGTTAAATTAATTACAAGACATGCTTTAATAGCTTAATCTGCCTTTATTAGAATTTTCAATAATAGCCGTGTAAAAAATAGTGACATATCGATAGCGATGAATTTTTCCTTATGTTATTTACATGAATCAAACGTTTCGAATAAACCGGGGGGAATCGGGGAGAATACTAGTAATAACTAAAGTTCTTTCATCGGAAAAATACAGACAGAATATACATTGCAAATTTTACTGAAAAAAAAAGTAAATACCACTTAAAACAAAATCCCCGCGCTCGCAAAATTAAAAAAAAAGAAACATTGATCCTATTCACTCTGGAGACCCGATTACCCTCGAAATACCGTGGCGTGTTTGTTATATCGTCGCCACATAAAGCAAAGTGCAGTATTTGTAAAACTACGTAATAACATCGAACTAAAAAATAAGAAAAAAATAACCAAGATAGTGATGTCGGAATTATTTTGTATAAAGACACATAATCATACAATTAGATTTTCTGTTTCTTAAATCAACACTGCCTATAATATCGCTGCTGTCCGCGAAAAACATCTCTGCTGACAATCGGCGCCTTGAACCAAGTCGTGCTTATGGTATATAGTAGGAAAATGTCATAATGTAGCTACAGGTAACAAAGAAAAGTATCCATATATTTTAACGAGTAATAGTTAAGCGTTAAGTTTCAGTTGGACATAAAGTAATGTACACATTATAGTGGATATACGGTGTTATTGCAAGCAAGCCCCTTTCTGTCCGGCCACAAGAAGCAGTAGTGCAGTATCTCGGAGATGTAACGCTGCACTCAACAATATTTTGTGGAAGTGCTGTTGAAAACGCTAGCGCACACATCACTCAACTTATTCATGTATTTTACAAAAATGGTAAAGGTACAAAGGATTTGTTTAATAGGTATTCGCAAATCACTCAGATATGTAACGTTTTTTTGTATTATTTTTAACATTATTCTAATTGTCGCTAAATTATTTTACCTAAACTCCTCAGTCTTCGCGTGGTTCAGTTTGAGGGATTTCCTCCGTTTTTAACCTGAAATAATAAATATCTATCAACTTTTTTTGCAGTCACATTCCTCAATTATTTCAGCTGCAAATGTGAACTTTGTCAGACAAATATTGGCAGAATGATTTAGCCTAGCACCTATTTTTCAAATTCAATTGACGAGAATTAACAAGATTCGGTAACGAAATAGTAAACAAAAATTCTTCCTTCTCATTTAAATATGATATTGTCGATGGAAATACAGATTTACTTTCAATGATGAAACCGAGTACCTAATAATATTGTTACGCCCGCGGTTGTATAGAGACGATCATATTATTTTCAGAAAATATAAATAGTTAAAGTATTATAGCTTCCGAATATGTGCGCCAAAGATATCACAATATTAAATAAAGAGTGAGTATGGTTAGAGAATGGTGGACTCCCAAAACTTTCTTGACACCTACAATAAAAAATGAAATATATGTAATGGTCTAAACAACATGGAGGAGGAGTTATTTGCTGTCACTCGATTACCACTAAGCTACAAAACACGTGATTTTAAGTACTTTTAAACATATACAGGTATAATTTTTATATTTATAGGCATGTAGCTACACAGTTGATAACAATTGTGTCTTTTTTTTAACCATGTACCTAAAATATCATTTAGTTATTTCATTACCGTTGTATTAAAGAATGTGGTCGGACTTGTGTAGAAAATATATAGTTGTGTACCATATAGAGAACGTATCAAGTGATCACACAATGCAACATTTCCACCCTTGCCGACCTTGGGTCCGGCCGGCGGGACGATCTAGTGGGGCTATTACGCAGTCAACGACGCGACGGACGACTTCGAGGACCAAGCGATGATTACTATCAGTATAGTGAACATTGCGAATAACCTGCGACACTGAACCTATTGAACAATGTACATTATTATGTTTGTGTAAAATCTCTGTATCTAATATGTACTGCGGCGTATTAAGGAATAATTTTAGGACCCAAAAATGTCGATATCTTTAAACACATAAACCTGTTTCTTCCCGCAATACCTTACCAAGTATATGACGGTCTTTTAATAAATAAGTCGCGGCAAAAATAAAAAGAAATGTGTTTAGTCTGATCGGGTATGGAAGCTTCGATTTTGCGTACGATATAGATGGGTTCTGAGTGAATATCTGGGGCACTCGACACGCCATCGTCTCTACCACCGATACCATGGACATTTCATAAACTACGTGGACAGCCAAACACCTGACCCATTCAACAATTATGACAAGATGAAAAGTCCAGACCCTATCTCTACCGCACTCCATCACGGCATCTATCTCTAAGGCAACGGTAGCAACCCACTACTAACTGCACTATGTAGAGATAGCGTCCCATTGGCACTGGTACAGAATAAGGTAAATAGTAGAGGAACTAATAATATTGCACATGAGAAGAAGCAATAGACAATTCCCCGAATAAAAAAAATACAGATAGATGCGTGTTGCCATGACAATAGCATGGTGAATAATGAGTGAATTATTCGCCATTCGCGATTAATACATAAACCTATCGTTAGTGTGATTGCGTTAAGTGACTGCAGTGGAAGAATGTATACTAGTATGCTCCTATATA
>SJJU01005679.1:0-23055 GCA_012932125.1 Conopomorpha cramerella | reverse complement strand
GTCATTGATACAGGCATGGGGAATTAGGTAGGAGACCAATCTAGAAGATTAGATTTGATTTAAATAAATATGATTTTTTTAGAGCTAAAAATGTTCTTGATCCCTAGACACAGGGTTCAGGTTTGTACATGACATCTGTATGACATATTCGCCGTCACCACACGGCCTATTGTGCACGTGTCTTTGACTGTCGGCATTTTTCCCACAGGTCCTCATTTCTTCTAGTCTTCTGACCATGAACTTGAACGGTCGAAGGGTTCTTATAAAAAGCTCTCTAAATTTATTCGCAAAACCGTCATTTTATACGTTCCATAGCCAAAGAGCGGCACGGTCTTAAAATTGTTCCGACAAAGAAGATTCATCATAATTTTCCTGCCCTTATCCCACACTAGGTGGGGTCGGCGCAACACGTTTATTTTCCCCATTCATCTCTATCATTCGTCATCTCTGCAGTTACAGTAGTTGGGTGTTTACCCAACTTAAAACTCGGGATGTTTATCAAACTGTGTATGCATCTGTGTACATACCTAGTGAAAATGCTTAACATCTCAGTGATTTACTTGGAATCGTTAATGGATTTTGAACAGAAAAGATAATTTCTACACTTAACGAAAGATAAGTAAACTTCGATATCTTACACACATAAATGATTCAGCATAACACCACAGACACACCTTTAACACCTACAAACTACGAGGCATTTCCGCGAACCGTACTACATCCAGTCAGTCAGCTGTACACACTACAGCTTGTCTACGTCATAGCTACGTGTCTGCTACGTAAGTCGGAGCCGAGTGGCGGCGGCGGGCGGCGGCGGTCCCCGCGCTGACGTCACGCGCCGGCCGTCAGCCCGGTGGTGGGGATACGATTCCACCAACTTATATTGTAGATCGCGCACTCTCTCAGCCCATACGCGACGAGCCTTCGGTTTGCGAATCACCATACCAACAATATAATGTGCAAGATGTGTGGTCGTGGAGCTCAAACTGTCGTTACCGCCATACCACCGGACCCTGTGCCCAAGGTCCTCACGAGCCTCGAGCGCATGAAGAGGAAGCACAACATCCAGACGGACCCCAATGACGCCGAGAAGCAGAAGGAGGTGGAGTACCAGCCCGACCTGCTGGCCGTCTCCACGCAATACACCAAGATGTTCTACGACATCGCGAAAACTGGACTGCAGCGGTTTCAAGATACAAAGACCTACGCGTAAGTAATTTCATTTTTTTATTCTGCTATGTTACTTTTAACTGTGCGACAGGCCGTAGTCGTTGCATTTGTCGTTCTATAAAAAATAACTAGCGTGCATACCGCAGTTCACAATCTTTTTGTTTTGAAAAACATACCTGTACTGAAATGATTCACGACTTGCGCGTTTTCTGAAGTGCAATTCTGAAACAATCTTCTTTAAAAATGTAACGCGAAGTCAACGCTCACCTAAGCGTTTGCTTCAAGAAATCATCTATTGAATAATAGCCCGATAATCTTATTGAATAGATGCGAGGTTTTGTGTGTGAGCCGACGGTTCCGCCATAAAACCTCAACGACTGGCTTTTACCGTTATATTTTATAATGGCGCCAAGTCAGAGAGTTATCGACATAATGTAAAATAATACCTAACTCGTGAAGACAAACTTTGCTAACCAGGATCTTGAAAATTTTTCAAAATCAATATCTAATTTTAGTATTGCATTCTTATTGTCAGATATTGCTATAGAAAGTTAGGTACGTTTTTTTTTAGACACAATTTAGAGGTCATTTACGGACATTGGAATTCGAGAATTTTTAAATTGCATATAATTTATTACCAAGAGGAAAATACTAATGCCTAACCTATTTGATAAAATACTGAATCCATTCATTTCGATGGACAAGTTGTGGAATAACAAGAACCGCGTATCTCCCACCTTATTTTTGGATAGATAAGGGATTAGTTCGACGGCCAGTGTTTTTTGACAAATCTTACGACTGGTAACAAAATGTTTAGATAAAAAGTACCTAATTTATCACTGTCACGGAAGATTTTCAGCGTGAATTTTATTAGACGCTTACATTTCTTTTCAGTATTGATATAAATTTTAGATACCGCGGTATTGGTTATGTCTTTTGATTGAATTTTATTGTTCTTCTTAGCTAACGTAAACGTAACCTACATAAGTTAGTATGAAATTATGGAAACACTGGTCCCAATAATTTCATACACGATCATCTGACCCCGAATTAGGATTTCCTGTGATCTGATCTATTTTTACATAGCGTCATAAACGTGTATTCGTCCACTGTGAAATTCCCAGAGTCAGTTATCCAGACCACTATTTCATCTCGCAAAATAAAAATATATACAAAACTATTAATCTCAAATCGAATAATGACTTATTAACATCAAAAATATTCTTTACAATAGCACATTCGCAACATTGATTAAATTGATGATTTTTTTATAATTGGGAAATTTTGGTAGGAGCTGTATTATTTTTATTATTTTATGTTGTTTTTGCCTATGTATTTGACGAAGCCTATGCGCTGAAATAATTAATTGTGTTTTAATGTTGTAATTTAACCTAATTGTAACACATTGCTATAGTTTACGTATATGCGATTATTATTTATTATGTAAATAAAATACACAATTTTTTTCATTAAAAAAAATTATGATTGTATATTAGGTGATTACAAAAATGACCTAAAATCCCACATTGTGCCGCGAAAAGAAACCAACGTTGGATCCGGTTGCAATTCTATCTTCCGAGCGTGACGCAAATAGAACAGTCATTGGTCTATTCGTGACTATAAGTGTCAATCATCAAAGTCTTGTAAGACAAAGATCTAGAATTAATTCTAATTTTAGTTTCCGGCCGCTAGACAAAAAAAAAAGAGACACAACGACAGTACCTGACCTCGCTCACATCACAGCTCTAAGTCTATCTTTGGCACTTACAGATGTTTCACAATGTGCCACTAAATAAATGCCAATGGATTCTATCACTTGTAGGAACTGAAACCGATACAAATTCAACCTTTTTTTGTTTGAAAGCTGCTGCTTACCGTTTGGTCCCATTTAAATTTGGTTCAGTTCAACGATTTCTATTGTACACACATCAAAAGTGTCTAGGGATCAAGTACATTTTAGAAGATTTCAATCAAGAATATATTTTACAAAAACTGAATTCATTCATAATTTATTCAAAACTAGCTGACCCGGCGAACTTCGTAACGCCTAACAGTTAATGAATATCGTGTTAACCTAACCTTGGCTAATTCCAAAAGGATTTTCTCAAGTGGCAAATAGCTGTTATTATTATATAACTTAAAGAAAAAGGGACCGACTTCAACCAGTAAAATTTGACATATATGTGGTTTTCTCATGGATGCCATTGTTGGAACTGAACCAAATTTATATGGAACCAAACGGAAAGCACCAGCTTTCACATAAAAAAAACATCCAAATCGGATCACCCAGACAAAAGTTCTGAGGTAACAAACATAAAAAATTGAGAACCTCCTCCTTTTTTGAAAGTCGGTTATAAATACATCAAAATGTAGGTGGCCACATCAAATAGATTTATAGATGGAAAACATGAAAATAATATTTGTGGAAATGAATGATGCCTATGCTATTATCGTGAAACAACAACACAATTAACAATGGTCACGGGACTGTATATTAGTAATCCGCTGTTTTGTATTTTGCACACGTCAAGAATATGTCATACACTCATTAATTTACACATTGTATAATATCGCTTTATCAATCACTAGTTGGACCATTGTACAGCGGACGCCCGCGACTTCATTAAATTAAATTCAATTCGTTTATTACACTCATGTTACAGAAAAGTTCTTAAATAAATTAGAATTAGAGCACACTTACTTCATCTTACTAATATTATAAATGGGAAAGTGAGTTTGTTTGTTTGTTCCGCTTTCACGCCGTAACTACTGAACCGGTTGCTTTGAAATTTTGCAGACGTATAGTTAAAAGTCCGTTTTAAATAATAGGGTACTTTTTTATCCCGGAAAAAATTTATATTCCCGAGGGAAAACAAAAATATTCCTTTATACCGCAATATAACCGAAGTCCACGTAGGCGAAGCCGCGCGGGCGGAAATCTAGTTATAACTAAATCACAGCTAATTCCTACTCTTGTGAATGTTAATAATAATATAATACAGTTAGTAACTACGATATTATTGAGTTTTCCGTGGCTTATAAGTTTTGTATGTATATCTATTTTGCGAGATGAACTAGTGGTCTGGACACCTGCCTCTGGGACGTCTCCTTGATGAATGCTAGAATCTTACAGTGGACGAATACACTTTTATGATGCTACTATGTAACTAAATCGGAGCACAGGGGTGTCAAGTCTGCTAAATAACATTACCGCCACTCGTACTATACTCGTAGTATAATAGAACGATTATGCACATAATGGTAGTCTGCTAGCCACTAGTGTTCTAGTGAACTGCGAGTGCGATTATAGTACGAGTATACCACCTATTGCGTATTCTGCTCGTTACTAGTGTTATGATCGCTCTTTGGCCATTTGGTATTCTGCTAAATTTTGACAGCGAGTAAAGTACTAGTGTACTACTAGTGAAGTGCGAGTAAACCACTAGAAGTATTTTTTGGATTTTTCACCTCAAAACTGCCGTGTCGTGTTGGTGAAGTGATTTTGAAGCCTAATTCGGAATTCCTAATTCGGGGTCAGCTGACCGTGATTGAAATTATTAGGGCCATTTTTCATAATTTCATACCTCCTAAGATTAGCGTTAGATAGGCTACGTTTACGCTGGCTGGTGGAATTACAAACACAAATGTCATTATAGATAATTTTATTGTTTGTTAATCGTAAATCCCATAGTGGTGTAAAGATAAACAGACAGTGCCAGATAAAGGATGTCGCTGATGGCTCAAAAGCTTAATATTTGATACATGACTGCTAACTACCTGACTTTTAATCTCAGTGTTGATTAGTACAATAGTTACCACAACTCGTGCTCCGGCACACTTCATTATTGTGTAGTGGAAGAATTAAATTGATTATTTTAATTCCAAGAGATTACAGTATATGTATATATGTACGTATATTTACGATACTCTTCATTTTTCTTCAGTATGAGGAAACTGCACATAAAAGTACGTGAACCCTACTTTTACTTATGTTTCTTTAAATAAAAAATAAGACACTTCAAGTATTTATTATATTTTTAAACAAATTGCGATAATGTTTTGATCTGAAAGTAATCTGGATTTTAAAGTTAAATTCACCCGATGCCATTCAATAATCATTATCTAATATAATAGTGGAATAAACTAAGTTTATTTACATAATAAATCCATTTTTAGTAATTATAATGTATTTTAAATTCTAAAATAATTGATCTATGAATGCGAAAGGATACGAGGGAAGAGGGAGACTAAAAAAGGTATGGATGGATTGTGTCAAAAATGACATGTCACTGAAAAGTGTAACTGCAGGGAACTAATGATATTTTAAATTCTAAAATAATTCTCTATAATGTTGACTTCGTTAAATGTCGATATAACAACTATAAAAGTTTTAACTTTTATACAACATTAAAGTGAAAAGAGGTCAAAGAACTCCGCAGAAATCGATCCTCCAGAAATTTCGAAATGATCAATCATAAAAAAATGACGTCATACAAAATTGACACCATCATCAATCACTTCATTCAGTCGACTTAATTAAGAGCGAAGGGAATGAAATTACGTAAATAAATTGCTTGAACCGTTTCCGAATATTTTTTCGAGTAAGTTACAATAAAAGCATAAATCGACTCTGCAAATCGATTGTTGTAATTCGTAGATACATTATTAAAAAGAGGAAATATTTCATCATCATCAGCACATACTTGTTCACTGCTGGATACAGGCCTCTCCAATTGCACGCCACTGTGATCTGTTTTCTGAAATATTTGTTTGTTGGAAATCAAAAGGCTCCCAAACTTCTGAAAAGTTACTCCCATCGTTCAAGGACTAGACCATCACTGGTATTGTTTTTCAGCAATCCTTACTAATTACCATAATAATATAAACTAAGGTGAAAAAAATTTGTCCACCATCTTGCGAGTGCCACCATGTTGGATTTAGAAAAATGTCACATAGTAATTATACATGCAAACTAAACGTGTGTGCAAAATTTCAGCTCAACGGTAAATATATGTTTCTAAATGGGTAATTACTGTCATACTTACCAAACACAGTTTGACAGTGTCATACTTTCCAAACAAAGTTTGACAGTAATGACAGTTATCCGCCCGAAAATATGTCAGAAAAACGTCAAAGAAAATTCCCCATTGAGTTGCAAGATTTGACCTAAAAACATACATTTACAGTATACATACATATGTACATTGCATGTAAAATAAATGCTTTTAAATATAATTGAAAACACGTGGGTCGTATACTCGTGCTAGCATTACCTCACATGACTTGCCTTGACACTCCTGCGCCCGCGCACGACAGAGGTTACTCTAATGATGTTACTAGGTGCAATGTGCAGATGCTACTTATGTGTAATTGTCATATATCATCACTGCATACCTACGTGGTTAACAGAGTTGCTTCCTTCCTATGCAATCAGAAAAAAATGCATTACTAGGAGTGCAATTTTTTCTCCTAATCATACTAATCTGTACTAATATTATAAATACAAAAGTCTTTCTGTCCGTCACCCTTTCACGGCAAAACTACTGAACCGATTTAAACGAAATTAGCACACAGATAGTTTAGAGCCTGAGAAAGGACATTGGCTGTGGAACGCGTCTCTAAATAGAGGGTGTTATAGTTAGTATGAAATGCTGAAATTATGCGAATAAAATCTCGAGGCGTCCACTAATGGGTATTATAAAGGCGAAATTTTGTGTGTATGTTTGGAATGGCTGGAGCGATTACAATAAATCTACTACCTATATAAAAATAAGTCGGGTTTTCCTCCCTGACGCTATAACTCCAGAACGCACGAACCGATTTCCATTCATTCATTTTGCATTCGTTGGAAAGGTCTCGGGCTCCGTGAGGTTTATAGCAAAGAAAATTCAGGAAAAAATTCAACAGAAAAGCGGGTAAACGAAACGAACCCATCTGGTGGCGAAACGGAGTTCGCCGGGTTTGCTAGTTTTATTATGAAGCTAGTCACCCCGGATTAACACATAGGCTTCAATTTATATCAAAATTCCCTCGGGAACGGGATGTATTGCGGGTAACCGAGCCAGAGTACAGCTTGTACAAATATTAAATCCGAAAACTCGTCGCAAATTTTTATGCTTTGTTTATGTGCTCAATCACCTCAGAATCTCATTTTTTGTCTCTATATATTTGATATTTGATACTTCAATAGTTTAACAATATTAAAATTTCCCAGAACATCTAGTACCTACCTAATAGATTTATACCTATGTTAAAGTTAAAACTCATGTAGTCAATATTTCATTTTTTTCTATGATTTTATTTGCAAAAAAGTGTTTTCGACTAGTTATGTCCTAGTCAAAAGTAGTTTTAACCGGTTACGTGTTTTCACTGTAATAACTACGTATTTATTATTACTATTGATATTATCTTATTTATGTAGGATTCTGATGAATAGATTGGAGCTATTGGGATATTTTGCGTGATTTAATTACCCATATCATTTGCATTTTTTTTTAATAATTTATACAAATTTAGAAAAAAATACTTATTCTTTATCAAAAATATTGCCTAAGTTCAATCAGATTCTGTACTTACGGGACAATTTATGAGCAACACTTTGTTTGACAAAGCAAAAAAGATTCATAAACATTTTGTTTTTTTTTGCGCTAAAGGGAACTTTGTACTTGCGCTTCTGCGTAAACACATCGTAATTTACTCCCACGTGATGTGATGGTCAAGAAACAAAGTTTTATACGAATCTACGTAATTTCGTGAGTGAGAGGCGCGTCTATCTTATCTCGCTTTAATTTCCACGATCTGTTTTTGCGAGAAAATATTTACGTTCTGGTGACGCGGGCCAATTGTAAGTGTAGCAAAACATTATGATGTCCAAACAAACTGTTACGGCGCAAACGATTTGTTGAAAGCAATCTGAGGTTATTAATTAGATTGTAAATAACCCGCATTTATGTTGTGAAGTCACTAATTATACCTATTAAAGGGACAAAATTTTTTTACTCGTAGGTATATGTGAAACAACAAACGGACTACATAAGATATTTTTAATTGTTAAGAAGTAAATGGAGCTCAATTGTATAATCTTTGATATTGTACACATTGATCCAGACGTTTGATCTGTATAAGTTTATTTTTTTAAACGCAATGAACGAGTGTTTGACAACCATCCTGATGTTAAGCAGCGAATGTGGTCTACGATGGAGCACACTTGTTCATTTGGCACCTATTTACCCCTTTTTTTAAGTTTATTAAAAGTTTAAAACGGGCAATACAGTGCGAAAATTAACCAAAGATACAGCATTCAGCTCACGGGAAAAAAGTAAGTAGATATCAGAGGTTTAATGCGATACTTTTATTATTACGTTTACGATCCTACTAATTTTCAACAAGTGATATAAAATTCCTTAAATACACTATTGGTATATTTTTTTTTTATACCACAAGGGTGGCAAACAAGCATGCGGCCCGCTTGATGGTAGGCAGTTACCGCAGCCTATGGACGTTTCCAATACCGGGGCATCGTTCACGCGTTGCCGACCCTGTAAAAACCTCTTCACTCCTCTTTTGAAGAACCCCATACTGTAGTCCTTTGGGAATACCTAATGCAACTGTCAACACGAATATATCTGTTCCCAAAAAACAGACGTATTATTGTTTAAACTTAGCCTGACAAGAGTAAAATTGAATTGTCTTGGCAGCGAAGCGAGGTCGGTGGCCAAATTACGCGAACGTTCAAATTTAGCGTGTCTCCAGCCCAGCGTGCCGTGTCATTTTGAATATTGCAAAACTGTAAAAAATAAAAAATAAATACACTTCACGCCTTTAATCCCAAAGAGGGGTAGGCAGAGGCACTTGCTAAAGCAATACCCACGGTTCACCAAGCGTATTTAACCCAACGTGACAGGGGGTGAGCCCATCGCCGTTATAGGGTTCACACACCTTGTGGTGTGCGGGTTCATCACGATGTTGTCCTTCACCGTACGAGCGTTGCGTTGCGTACATAGGCTCTGAAAAAGAGTCCCATTGGTACACGTCCAGTAGCCGGACTCGAAACCGGGACCTCCCGGTTACAAGTCAAGGGTCCGACCAACTGGGCCACAGACGCTCAAAACTGATTCTCTCTAAATCGAAAGGGAATTTTTGACTCTGGTTGTCCTGTGGGATTTCGGACGGGACCAGATACTTGAGCGTCTAAACGATGGAATGAACATGTGAATCAATCCTGCATCGGGCTTTACCCTGACTTCCTAGCCTGAAGGTATACTTCTTTAGAATCCTAGAATTTATGCTTAGAGAATTGGATTATTAGAAAACTAGTACATTTGACATTACAAAAACTCTTCATAATATGCATATAAGTATGAATAATGGAGATAATATGTGGTTCTTATAACAATGAAATATTTTTAAAATGGTTGTATTTTTAATTTTTTTTATCGATTAATTGTGGTTTCACCCTGTTCAATATGTGTAGTTTCATGTCAAGTACTAGATTCCAACAATCCAATTCTCCGAGCACACTATTCTGGGATTCTAAAGAACTAGATGTACCTATACAGGTCAAGAAGTCAGGGGAAACTTCTTTGGAAACATGACTTTTACAAGGGCCACGCTTTTTACAGAGGAGTAGACAAACGTTCTCCACTTGCAACAGACCTAAAATACCACGTTGGCTGCTTCCACATTCTTTAATCTATTTGTAAATGCAAATCTTTTAGAGTGCTCTTTAATCTTCCTTTAAGTAGCGTGTCGTCGCTGATTTGATCAGTCAATTCCCGATGTGGTCACGGTGTCTTATGTTGCACTTTCCTATAATGATAAATGAAGTCACGGGTAAATAGGTACCGCGCGATGGTGCACTCCATCGTAGACCAAATCGCTGCTTAAAATTAGGCTGATTTGTTCATCTATTATATACAAAAGAAAGTCGTGTTAGTTACTCAATTTATAACTCAAGAACGGCTGAACCGATTTGGTTGAAAATTGGTGGGGAGGTAGCATAGAACCGGGAGACGGACATAGAATACTTTTTACCCCGATCCTGTTGGTCGCGTCACTATATAGAGGGCGTTATAGTTTGTATGAAGAACTGAAATTACGCGAATGAAATAGTGTATAAAAAAAGGAATATCACAGTTTTATTCAGTTCAAATTTAATAAATAAACATTTACCCCAAAGTAATGATTGATATATTCTGTCTTAAAGTAATTTATAATAGCAAGCATCAAGTGCTTATCACGATTTGTGCAAAAGATTCTTTAACTTCAATATAGGTAAGTTGATATGCGCTTAAATCAAACAATAAAAGATTTATCTTTATGTGTGTAATAATGCGCCGTTGTAAAAAATCCCGATAGACTATCGACATTCTGTAGAATTTTACTATATCGATAACCGCGCATTTATCATTAGGTACAGACCTACCTACTTTACTTTCTCCACTACTACAATTATCCTAGAATATATTATTTCTATAGAAATACAGCATTTACCAGCCCACCACCACCCAAGCCGGCGTACCACTACCTCTCGGCGTACGGGCCATTCTCTGGAGACGTGCGCGTCTACTTGCATTTGCCTCTTTTCAACGCACACGTTATCTTGACTCCACACAAATTATCTTTGTCCATCCCTGTTTTGTTGCCAACTCTCCCCCTTCTGAGGCATGACGACCACAATTACGGAGAAAGACAGCAATTCTCTCACCACTCTGTCTTAAAATCTCATGACGATTTTTGAATTCTCAAAATGAACTGACGCCTACTTCCGCGTGGAAGCTGGAGCCGGGCCAAAAAATCCATTATTCTCTAATCTGAATCAGCGGCAGGTGACCTGGTCACGCGACATGGGCGCCTGGCGGGCACGTCTCCGCGGCTGCCGCGGTTACTTCAAGGTGTGGATGGACGACCACCGTCACGTATTCAATGTCACACACGACGACGACCTGTGAACTTGATGACTCATGCGTGTAAACGTTTTTTTTTTCGTCGAATAAGCTTGCAGCTTCGTCGGCAAAATGTTCATTTGTAAAAAAGAGACCGAGTTATTTTCTGTGTCGTATGACACCTGCCGTGTTTGATTTTTTTGGGGATATTCCCACCCACTTTCCCACCATTGTGATTCCTGTTAGAGCCAGGATCTACAACGGCATCCAGAATAGACAAGAGCTCAATCAGTGACGACTGGGCTAGATCCCGGGGGGGCCTAGCCTTCTGTCTTGGATCCCACATAGTTATTAAACTAAAGACGGTATAGCAATAAGAAGAAAATATATATATGTGCGCTGCATTGCAATGCATACATACGATTTTTTTGTTTTTGACTTCCCTAATATAAATAGTGGGTGTCAATGAAATTTCCATTGCAATTTTTCATTCCATTTTTGGGGAGTTGAGGTGTTTGTTGCGTTCGTTTTATCTGTTTTTTTTTAATTTATATCTACTTGGACTTTAATAACGGATATGTACAATCTATACCTACCTAGCGTCTACTGAGTATCCTAGATTATGCGAATTACGATAAATAATAACGGTACCTAGTTCCTTATAGTATTATACCTACTTTTTAACACGCTTTTATTAGCTTCATTTGTAGTTCATTTTGAAGTGACATTAAATGCGTCAAGTCAAGAAGGATATCGATGGTCCCTATTAAGAAAGTCGGATCTACAAAACGGTACATGTTCAGGAGAGAAGATAGTTTTGGGTATTAAAACTAAACTTCTTGTGGTACATACTTCAAATTTACAACAGCTTATAATCTTTGGTACCTTTACGTGATGTTATATACGTATAAGTTTATAGATCTAATATCGCCAATCTAACGGTATAGAAAAATACACTATTATATATTCCTAAAATTACACTACCGACAGTTTTAATTGGAACCATCGATATATTTGTAGTATGCAAACAGCTAAACAACAATTTCCGCTTCCTTCGATTTATTCACTAGCTACAAATGACAAAGCACATCTAGTATCCTTAACCGTTTCGCGGACAGATGTCGACGTGATAACAAATAAAACCTCTATTGACTTAAATAGAATCTGCACGGAAGTGTGAATATGTACTTACAAAACAGCTGTTCCTGAAATCGCTGCCACGAATTTTCGCGCGTTAGTAATGGCACGTAAGCCATAGGAATAAAGACTCGTTCATATATCACGTTCTGACGTTTAACGTGTCTGAAGCGTCGTGTCCGTGAGCGTCTGAATGTAGCCTTCGACTCTGATGCTGGGTGACGCCTGACGATCCTCACATGGTGACCATCATTTCGTGGGCATTATTTATTTATTCACTTTTACCAGTGGCATGCACACCATATAGCCAAAAAGACACTGCCTACCTTAGTAAGTATTTTGGTTAACCGACCTAATAATAGAGTTATTGCTAGATCCTTTTTTATTGTACTCACGACATAGGCTAACGAAGGCCCTGTGTTTTGTGGATGAGTAGATAGGTTACCTATACACAGGTGTCAATCCTTGGGGATTAATGCCTACCTTGTCGTAAAAGACAGTGCACGCCACTGACATTTACACACCGTTAGAACAAAAGTGACACAAAACATAATGTGTAATTTTATGAAATTGAACCTTAACGTAAAAGATACAAAACTTAAATCGGCATGTTTCGTATTGGGTCATTTTTGTTCTACATTTGTTACATTACAAGAGAAGTGACAACACATTAAAAAAAGACATTAAAAATAACAAATAGATAGAAGTTAGACGAATTGGACGTGGCAAATGCAATGGGCTCTGATTGAGTATGTGCTGGGAATGATGTGGATACACACAGCGTTCCCAGGCGGCATTTGTTGTGTGCGTCTGGGTGTTTTATTCATCTATGTATATATTAATATTCTCTATTCTATCTATATAATATTGTATTTAAAAGTAATAAATAATAAACAAATAAATATTTTACAACAACACACACATTGCCTTCATCCCATGTTAAGTAGCCAAAGCACTTGTGTTATGGAAATCAGACAACGAGATATATTTACTTGAATACTTTTTTTTTTCTTTTAAATACATACTTATATAAATAAAACACCCAGACACATCCAACAAGTACTTAAAGCTCATCACCTAAATACCTGCCAGCGGTGGGAATCGAACCCACAACCCTACGGAGCAGAGTCAGACATGCTGACCACTACACCAACGGGCCCGTCAATTTATGCCATTGTATCAGTCTCTGGCACCCATAGTACAGAGTATTAGTTTGGGGTCAGGTGCGTGTGTAAAAATGTCCCGGTATATTTATTTATGTTATTTAACTTTTGACAAGCTTTTAAAAGGCTAAAGTATATAGGTACTCTTCTCCATGCCGTGGTCGATGGCACGTCGCTTCGTGGAATGGAAACAGTCAGTGACTTGACAATGATCCGAGCTGAAACAATGAACGAAGTGTAGTCGGAGCCACGTACTTGCTGTGTTTTTGTTTGTACTAAGCGAAATGAGTTAGCAGGGAGATCCCCGATGTAGGTATTTATTTTTTCAACAATAGTATTGTAGAAGTACAATTAGGTACATACACAATACAGTCAAGTTCATCATTAACAACATCCAGGTGGAGAGGCTTATGTCCAGCAGTGGACAAATATTTGCATATCTAGGGAATATCCAGGTGATGACCGGGACACATTATTCATAACTAGGCGAATTTTCATAATTATAGTTTTTTTTGCTTTGGCAAGTGCCTCTGCCTACCCCGCTTTAGGATTAAAAGGCGTGAAGTGTATTTATTTTTAATTTTTATTCAGTTTTTTTATTTTTGCTATGTACTTACTACTTAATAAAATAGATATATACAACAAAAAACATTTACAAATTAAAATCGGCATGCACAAATTATACTCCACATAAAAAAGTCAACGATTATTCTTTTTTTATCACTATGAACAAGCGTTTGACCACCATCCTGCCTGATGTTAAGCAGCGATGTGGTCTACGATGGAGCACACTTGTACTTATTACCCGCGACTTGAACTTTTATTTCTTTCACGTTTTTACTCAATATTTTGTACGAACATTACAAAAGCACTCAACTACATAAGGTATAGGAACTGTCATAAAAACATCTATAAGTAAATACCTACTTGTAGAACCGCGACTTTTCAACGAATTAGAAAAAGTGAGGCCACATCATAAACCTGATTTCAATAACCTTAATTTTGTGACGACTCTACATAATAGGCAACCTAGAAAACTAGTTTTTATTTTTCCTCATTATCGAGAATTTAGTTTCCACAATTCTACCTATACCCATATTATAAAGAGGAAACGTCTGATTTTTTGTTTGTTTGAATTGATTAAACTCCGAATCTACTGGACAGATTTGAAGAAAAACTTTTACTGTTAGAGAACTTATTACTGAGTAACATAGGCTATATTTTGTCTCCATATTCCCACGGGAAGGAAAAAACGCGAGTAACACCGTGCGGTACAGCTAGTTAGTGTATAAAATTTTGCTATCCATTCTTATTAGCACATAGAAACATATTCTGAACGAAAAATCAGTGCTTAGTAATACTTAGGCGCATTTGTCTCTTTTCGACACTTGCAAAAGAGTGAGAGAGAACGCATATCTTACCTGACTTGAGCTTGGTTCGCGTTTTAGAATACGGGCTTTAGACCTTCACATAGCTTTTGAAAGTCATTAAGAATTTATACTAGACTGACCTTGGATTATGTTACTAATAAAGTTTTAAATATAAAGGATTACCTTGCGTATATTTTATCGAAGTTAATAGTAATATTTGTTAAGATTTTGCTGTTTGTTTACATTATTTAGCATTAGCATTTCTTCGGATTCAAGTGAAATATGGACGCGATAAATAATATACGTACAATTTACGTTATCTCATTTGGACAGATTTGAATAATGTATAGTAATCAACTAGTTAATGCTTACTCATTACAACACACGACATTAACTACAAAACTAAATAATATAAAAATACTAAAAAATTACTGTAAACTAAATAATAATAAATAAATAAATATTAAAATATTGTAAGTTTATTTACACACACAAAGAAAAATTACATAACAGTTTAGCCTAATGCGTAATGCTGTACAATACTAAATCTAAAATAAAAATAATAAATAAGATCCCGTAGCGGGGTAGGCAGAGGCACTTGCTAAGCAAATGCTCACGTTTTCAGCAAGAGGGCGGATAGGACGTGAGCTCATTGCAGTTATAGGGTTCACATGATGGGATCATCGTTGAAATATTTTTTTTTCCAACAAAAAAAAAGGCCGACTTAGCCTTTAAGGTTGCATGGCCAAAATATAATATAAATAAATACACAAAAAAAATACATTAAAGTAGGTTAATAAACGACGAAGTTATCGGAGAACAAACATAAGAAAAAATATTCCTACTGTCGAGTTTAGACAGACTCCTTTTTAACCGACTTCAAAAATGGAGGAGGTTCTCAATTCGTGTGTATTTTTTTATGTTTGTTACCTCATAACTTTCGCCTGGGTGAACCTATATAGATGTTTTTTTTTTCATTTGAAAGCTGGTGCTTCCCGTTTGGTTTCATATAAATTTGGTTCAGTTCTGACAATGGCATCCATGAGAAAATCACATATATAGCAAATTTTACTGGTTGAAGTCGAATTTTTTTTTAAGTTATTCGCTTAAAAAGATAACACACTGACACTTACCTACCTTACCTATTATTAATTTAACCAATATCTGTACAAGGTGCAGTCGAAAATTTTATATCTCGAACACAACGTTCAGAGAAAAACGAGGTCGATTTTGATAAATCGCTTATCATTGGCGATAAATTGTCAAAAAAAAACAAATCAAAATACATTATTCATTCATGTTGTTTTCAAAAGGCAGCAATGACAAGACCCGATGTAATTTTATAGTATTACTCATATTTTCTACGCCTAATCTTACATGATATACTTATTTATAGGCTTACTAGCTGTCCCGGCTAACTTTTGTTTTGCCATAGGCAGCCGCCTTTGTACCTCGTTTATTGGATGCAATACACCTTTTAAACTTTCCCTGGACTTCTGCGAATAATTCAAGACCAAAATAAGCCAAATCGATTTAGCCGTTTCCGAGTTTTAGCGAGACTAACGAACAGCAATTTATTTTTATATATAAGAAGAAGATGATTTAACTGTCGGAACGCCTGCGGGGTTACACGTAGGTGGGCGGGGAGGAACTCTCAGACCTTAGCGGGGGTGAAGACGCGCACGCGGGGCGGGGAACACAACTGGCATTGCTCAGTGCGCTAGCGGCGTTACCTATCGACAAACATATTAAAAAAAAACATACTATACCTACTTGGAATAAGGTACGGATGGCCACGAACGTGGCCGTGGGAGCTTTGATGACACTTCCTGTGTCACTAAAACATCAATAAGGTAGAGTTGTTATAATATCTAATATATAAAATTCTCGTGTCACAGTTTTCGTTGCCATACTCCTCCGAAACGGCTTTACCGATTTTCACCAAATTTTATATGCGTATTAAGTAGGTCTGAGAATCGGCTACTATCTATTTTTTATCCACCTGCCAGTTGTATTTCTCCCAATACACGGGGTACAAAGGCAACTTATTATGGCAAAACAAATGTTTGCCGGGACAGCTAGTGACTAATAAAAACTGAACCTTATTGTTCAGCGACATTTATATGAGTTTCACCCTTACGGTGGTAGAACAGATTTTTGGCCCTTTGTACATTTCACAGTTTACAGTGCATAGTTTTTTTTACGAATTTACACACATCAAAAGTCTCTAGGGATCAAGTACATTTTAGAAGATTGCAATGAACAATATAAGTATATTACAAAAACTGAATTCATTCATAATTTATTCAAAATGTGGTGATAAGTCATTGATACAGGCGTGGGGAATTAGGTAGGAGACCAATCCAGAAGATTAGATTTGATTTAAAGAAATTAGATTTTTTTAGAGCTAAAAATGTTCTTGATCCCTAGACACGTGTGATGTGTGTAAAAAGAGAAACTGACTGACTGACATATCAACGCACAGCCCAAACGGCTAAACGTAGTAATTTGGAAGTGACGTACCTTAGGCATCGGAGGGGTGCATTAAGAAAGGTATTTCCGGAATTCCTACGGGAACGAGAATTATCGGGAAAATCCTCTTATTACCTACATGCTTAGTAAGTATCAGATCTTCTTCACTGAACCGTTCTTTTTTTTTTGGATAATTCACAACGTTTTTGTTATTATTTACGCGTTTTTGTTATTATTTAGGCGACATCCGAATTGTAGAGGAAAGCCAGTGTCAAGCAAGTGGTATTGGGTTTAACTTTGAATATGGTTTTAGTTGCCCGAAAACTCGTCTTAGCAAAAAAATCAGGTCACATACGAATCTTAAATTCTGAAAGTATGGAACACAAGACGACAATACTTTAAGACTTTATTTCGCTATTTTATTGTCATAAAAAAACAGTTTATTTTACTCAGCTAGCTTTCAATGCCAGTACCCACGGATTAGCGTTCTACAACATTACATTCACCGTTTGTTAGTTTGTTAGTGCACAGCCAAATTATCAGTTTTGCATAAAAAAAAAAAATACCTCATACCTGCCACCTTACGCTCTCTTACACACCATTGGACAAAATGCTTACAAAAAGTCCTAAAATAACGTCGACGAGACGAGAAGTGAGATTAAAACTGTCGATAAGTATCTTCAGTCGGCGCCAAAAATAACTTTTTTTTTAATTACAATTCGTCTTCGTTGCGTGCTTAAAATGGAATGCACATAAATAAAATGTTGCTTCTCGCACAAATAAATATATAAGTAGATATTTCAAGTAAATCTGTTTCCACGTAGAGGCTTACAGAAAATGAATTCTTTAGCCATATTTGGCAGATTCGAGCCATAAGAGCTTTCGGTTTGAGAAATGTTTTAATGAATATCGTATTGCGAATTGCAAGTGACTTTGAAGATTACTTCACAATGAAGTTCATGGCAGCAAATTTCTCTAAAATTGGGACCTAGTGGGTTTCCTTATTAATAGGACCTTAGATTTAAGTAAAGTGAACTTTAGATTATTTTAATGTAGTTACTTATATAGCTAATTTAAAAAAAAATACACTTCACGCCTTTGATCCCAAAGAGGGGTAGGCAGAGGCACTTGCTAAAGCAAATACCCACGGTTCACCAAGCGTATTTAACCCAACGTGACAGGGGTGAGCCCATCGCCGTTATAGGGTTCACACGCCTTGTGGTGTGCGGGTTTCATCACGATGTTGTCCTTCACCGTACGAGCGTTGCGTTGCGTACATAGGCTCTGAAAAAAAGTCCCATTGGTACACGTCCAGTAGCCGGACTCGAACCCGAGAGCTCCCGGTTACAAGTCAAGGGCCCGACCAACTGGACCACAGACGCTTTTAAAAGCTATTTCAAAACTGTTTTATATAAAAATTGCTTACACCCTAACAGGGTCATGTATCTATCTGTACTATTTTTAACACCTGTAACTATATACATGTTGTCAATAAATGATATGAGTATGAGGTCCTACCTATACCGCAATCGTTTTTATATTTTAAATTGACAGTCAATTGTGAGTGGATTCAAAGACGAAATCATTATTTGCTATTCAGAATCTTCCATCCATTTGGTTACAGTACCTAATTTATACCAATGAACCAACATTAATTTCTCTTTTTCATTATTTGCTCGATGTGCGTAAAAATCAATCGGACACGGAAACTTGTTCTGCAATTTGCATCTCTATGTACTACGGATTAAGAGTCATCAAGGTCAGGGTTATCATTTTTCGTTATGGTGATGGACTGTATACGATACAGTCACGTTGAACCAACGATAAAATGTTATATGCTAAACACTTTCCATAGAAACTAGGTCGGTAAAGACTACTTACTGACCGGCAGATAAAAAATAAAATAGTATATTTTCTGAGACGAAGATGACACTGTAATGCAATTCTGGTCCTTCGTTGCTATGCATTTAGTATCATCTTAGTTCTAGAATCGTTTTTACTAACAATTTTAGGCCTCATTTAGAGACACGCGGCGCGTCGTTAATTGACCGTTAAAAACTATGACTAATGTACACTCCGTGTGTCCCTAAATCAGGTCAAAGAACTGACAATAACAGCACGCAATTCTCAAACTTAACTTGTTACTAAGGAAGGACGAGAATCGCTCGTCACTAGTATTAGAATATCAATCGACACATGTGCGATAGGTACAGATAATTATTGGCGCAAAGAGATCAGCAATCAATCATTGTACTGATTGGGCACAATCGCGGACTGACGTGACGACAAGAAATCCTTTTGTTGTGGCAATTAGATACTTTTTTGTATGTTTTACTTAAACTCTTTAGTTTACGTAAAAACTGACCCGCACCTATGTTCTCCCATGTTGTGAGGTTGACTGGTAGGGAATACTTTAGTATTAAGTCCACCGTTTGTACTTTTTGTGCAATAACGTATTAAAAATAAATAAAATCTCTATTATATAAAAATGAATTGCTGTTCGTTAGTCTCGCTAAAACTCGAGAACGACTGAACCGATTTGGCAAATTTTGGTCTTGAATCACACGTGGAAGTCCAGAGAAGGTTTAAAAGGTGTATTTCTTCCAGTGCTATGGCAAAACGAATGTTTGCCGAGACAGCTAGTAAAATATAAAAATGAATTGATGTTCCTTAGTCTCGCTAAAACTCGAGAACGCCAGGACCGATTTGGCTAATTTAGTATTTAATTACACGTGAAAATCCAGGGAAGGTTTATAAGGTGCATTTCTTCAAATATACGGGTTACAAATGCGACTTCCTATGGCAAAACCAATGTTTACCGGGTCAGCTAGCTATATATATAACTATAACATAAAAAAAACACTACCAAGTAAAAACTTGGTAGTATATTTTCTTAGTGGCTAACATGAGAAAATAGTCAAAAGAATAATATAACAATTTAAAACAGCATTAACGTATCAATAGTTTACAGCTAGCTATATCAAAATCCATACAGTACATCGTAGTACGTTCAAAATATATCATGTACTTATACATTTCAGAAAATAACATGATCAAGTCTTTTTATCATTCGATAAAAAAAAACCTTCAAATTACTTCCACGTGGAAAAGACAGAGAATAATTTGCATGATATTTCTTTAGTGCAATGTTAGAGAATAAAATTTTATTACCACATTCAAAGGGTAGGCGTGCACTGTTCTAAACAACAACTTTAATGAGTGAAATGAATGTGCCCAGATTCGCAACATAGTAGATGAATGAATACTTATGTAGTTATTGGTAAACAAAAAAAAAACAAAAGCTATGTATCTGATAACAGGCCTTGAAACAACGTAGATCTCTATCGATCTAGATGCCATGATATATTCTTCAACTTGTCATTATTACACGTCCAGTACCCGAACCCGCGACCTCCCGATTTAGCAAGTCAAGTATCCAACCAACTGGACCACAGACGCTCTAAAGCCGTTTTAAGTTATAGTGATTTTTAAGTAGATAAAAAAGAGGGGGCGCTATAGTCTATAAGTTTGAGAACGTGCTCTATATTAACTGCGACCTATATTTCAAAATAGTTTAGCTCGAATAAAACACGTATCTATTGATGATTTTTTTATGGCACATCTGCCAATGATGGCGGCCGCTTGACCGATATTGTGAAGGTTAAACCACTGTAATATTACCTACCTATAGTATCCTAGGCAATTGAAATCTCAAGAAGTTTATTTGCAACTAGATGTCCCGGCAAACATTTGTTTGTCGGCAAACAGTTATAACCAAAAACAACGTATGTATATAAACCTTCCTCAAAAATCACTATCTAGTAAAGAAAACCGCACGAAATTCCGTTGTGTAGTTTTAAAGATATAAGCATACATAGGGACAGACAGCCAGAAGCGACTTTGTTTTATACTATTTCTATGTTTATGTTTATTTACCAACTTAAAAAGTAACACACATGAGAAAAATAATAATAAAAGTAAAGGTGTAGTGATAATATTCCAATAATATTACAAACGAGTATTAACGCGAAAGTTTATTTGACTGGATGTTTTTTACGTAGGTACGTACGTACCTACTGGATGTTTTCTACCTACTTTTTCATGCGTAAACTACCAAACAAATTTTATTAAAAAAAATATGATAAGACAACGAAATTGGTTTTCCCGTTCCCATGGTTGGCCTTTATTTTATTCTGTCGTATCAATCAATACATAGTATGAAAAAAAAAGTCGCCTCTCGTCGTCTGTCCCTATGTGTGCTTAGATCTTTAAAACTACGCAACGGATTTTGATGCTGTTTTCTTTAGTAGATATAGTGATTCTTGGGGAAGGTTTATACATATACACATACATATAGCAGCAGGAAAACACTGTTTATAATGTATATTAGCAAAACAACGTTTGTCCGGTTAGATTATAGTAAAAATGTGGATATACCATTTACGCGAACCAAACGGTTTGCGTCTACTTTCATAGTGCGAACCGCCAGGATGTGGAATGACTTGCCGGAGTCTGTGTTTCCTTCACAATACAGTCTGAAGGTCTTCAAGTAAATAGGTACCTAATAAACAACTGTTCTCCATCGTAGACCACATCGCTGCTTATCATCAGTCAGGATGGTGGTTAAACGCTTGTTCATAGCGATTAAAAAAAAAGTAATCTTATAATCCTATCTTATACTTAGTACAGTGTAGATTTCATTAAAATCCGTTCAGATTATTTTGCACGAAAGAGTTAACATACAGTTTCCAGTAAAGATTACTACTTACATATGGTGGCAATAACTTTCTAGGTATATCGGCTATCGATTGTATGACGTACACGTGTGAGTGATTCGTCATAGATAACTTACTTGTGTATTAACCGTATATACAGTCTCGCGTTGCGTGAAACTGAGGCGCGCACTGCTGCACTTTGATCTTGCGCTATGATGTTTACAATATAAGTGCATTACTGAATTGACTTGATGTGTGGGTGTGTGGATCAGAAACCCGTGCACTGGCTTTTACGACAAGGTAAGCAGTAATCCCTAAGGATTGACAACAACTTGTCTTTAAGAAATATAGGTACCTACATATCTATTCACCCACAAAACACAAGACCTTCGTCAGCATTTGTCGTGAGTACAACAAAAAAAGTTCTAGCAATAACTATTATTAGGTCGGTTAGCCAAAATACTAAGGTAGGCAGTGTCTTTTTGCCTATATGGTGTGCACGAAACCACGTCAGATACTAGTAGAACTGTATACTTCATCATCATCAGCCCATATTTGTCCACTGCTGGACCTAGGCCTCGCCAATAGCACGAACTGTATACTTACGTGGTTTTTATATCGTCATCAGTCACATGACGTCCACTGCTGGACGAGGGTCTCCCCCAATGTTCATAATGATAATTTGAGGGGAAATGCCGACAATCGACACGCTTGAGACGTCTCAAGTGTGTTGGCGATCGCAGTGGCGTTGTAGTGTAACTCACAGAGAGCGCTGCTGTCCGTCCTCTGGAGAGTTCCCTCGGTCGCCTCTTATGATCCCCACGACGGGAAAAGTTAAGCCTCTTCTTCTTCAAGTGGCGGGCACCTAATGATTAAGTGTGCTCCATCGTAGACCACATCGCTGCTTAACATCAGGATAGTGGTCAAACGCTTTTCTATAGTGATAAAAAAAAGACTGTCCACGGAAGTGTTTATAGGTGTTAAGAGGGCTTCAGTCTGTGTTTCCTGCGCAGTATAGTTTGAATGTCTTCAAGTCGCGGGTGAATAGGTACCTACTGAACAAATGTGCTCCATTGTAGACCACATCGCTGCTTAACATCAGGCAGGATGGTGGTCAAACGCTTGTTCATAGTGATAAACAAAA